>JARQOD010000004.1:626568-778409 GCA_033576555.1 Oophaga sylvatica | reverse complement strand
GGTACCCAGACCTCTAAAGAAAGTGAGTGCTAGTACGCAAACCAACACTCAAACCCCCGCTCGGGCCGGAGAAGATCAATGCTCTGACGCTGAGGTGGCCCCTGAGGCTGGAACGAGTATCT
Organism: Oophaga sylvatica; assembly: GCA_033576555.1. NCBI lineage: Eukaryota > Metazoa > Chordata > Amphibia > Anura > Dendrobatidae > Oophaga > Oophaga sylvatica. The sequence goes on along the minus strand of JARQOD010000004.1, from coordinate 778,287 downwards.
CCTTGATTGGCAATAATTCTGCACAAATTTTCGTCTCTGCGACCAGAGTGTCAGAGGCCGACCATTGGAGAAAGAAGTTTCCCGATCAACCCTGGAGGTGGGACCTCCATCCCCCTACACCTGGGAAGGCTGGAAGAAACAGAAGAAGTAGATATCTCCAGGATGTCTCAGGTTGTTCTCCTGTTTTTTTTCTTCCCTGTGTGGCTGAGTTCCAAAGGCCATCGTCTGCGCCTGTATGATCCGGATTCAGCAAGATGTCAGAGTGGTCCAGTTTTCAGTTTGTTCTCGGTAGGCAGTTGCCACATGAGGCCTATTGCCTCATCCATGAGGGATTTGGACACTGCACGGGGTCGTTCAGTCATTAGGCCCGCAGGTTCTTACAGAAAAGGAGAAGGAAAGAGAAGGGTTTGTACTGTTTAGTTTGCTTTGTTTTATGGGTGTTATGTTTTATAGTCTCATGGTCGAGGACGACCATATTTTGCCATGGAGAAATGTAGGGTGTGATATGTTAGTATGTTACGTTAGTTGTTTGATAAATGAATGCTACATTTTATCCTTATGGCCGGTTTGTGTCTAGGTTCTCCTGGAGGTTCTGCCTCAAGGCCGTCCCTGGGAATGAGGGCGAGATCTGTCCACTATGGGAACCATAATCAGCATAGGGATATAGTTTGCATCACACAGGGTAATATAGAGTTAACAGTTTGGGATTAGCCCACTAGTTGGGAGGGGTTGGATGAGTAAATAGGAAAATGATTTCCTGATTCTAGTTAGAGTTTGGAGTCTAGTCCAGTTCAGAGTCAGGTGTGACTTGTGTTCAGAAGAAGACTAGACAATACAGGTTTAACAGCTTCTCAGATAGAGGATAAAGCAGAGGCTTCCAACAGTATGAGGTCACATCTGAATGTTTGTGAGGATGCCGGAACAGTCTTGGGCCTAGGGCCCGGAAGAGGTATTGTGTCATATCTTTGTCTCCCCTGTGAGGAAGATGTCGGCCAGGTCTCAGCAGAAGGGGACAATGGTGGGCTTCAGGAAAAATGTACTGCCTGATACCAATAGTGAAGGTTGAGGTGGGGGCAGGTCGGGCAGAACGGAGGCAAGGACTGATAGTACACAGAACAAAGGGAACTTCACTACAAGGGCCGAGTAGTCGATTTCAACTACCAAAAAGGTTACAGGTTCATTGAACAGGGAACCGTAGACGAAGTGTACATTAACCAGCTATGGTCAAGCATGAGACATTGCCCTACCGTCCCCATAGCCTTTTTGTCGGGGACAAGGTTTTTTCTGTAAAGTCTGGTATGCTGTGTGCGTCACACAACCAGCCTCCAGTGCAGAGGTATCGAAGTGGGAAGAGGAGGCAGACTTCGAGAGGGCGCACCGACACCAGCGCTAACACCCACCTTCTCAGCAGAAGGTCCGGCCATCTGAGGTACCCAGACCTCCAAAGAAAGTGAGTGCTAGTATGAAAACCAACACTCAAATCCCCGCTCGGGCCGGAGAAGATCAATGCTCTGGTGCTGAGGTGTCCCCTGTGGCCACAACGTGTATCTCTTTGACTGGCAATAATTGTGCACAAATTTTCATCTGCGGGACCGGACTGTCTGAGACCGACCATGGGACAGAGGTTTCCCAAGCAACCCTGGAGTTGGGATCGACCTCCATCTACCAACACTTGGGAGGCTTGGAAGAAAGAGAATAAGTAGATATCTCCAGGAGGTCCCTGGTTGTTCTTCGCCAGTGTTTTTTTCCCTGTGTGTCCAAGTTTCAAAGGCCATCGTCTGAGCCATTATAATCCAGCACAAATCCAAATACAAAGATACAACAGAATCTGGATACAGAGGTTAAGTGTACAACAAGGTAAAACAAAGGTAAACCACCTGTACATCTCTCATACAAAGGCAAGCACATTCAGTAAGAATGAACCCATATCCAAGGAAGACATACTTTGAGGAGGGGAGGCCAATACAAGTGTGACGACTCAGCATTTAATTTTAATTATCCAGGCCTAAGTTCAGTAGGCCAGGAGACATACGTTATTATCTTTATGTTGACTTTTGTATTTGTGTCTTTCTTTGGTTGATCAAGAAACACAGACTATTGTTCGTACTAGCCTGAATGTGACTCTGGAGTTACTGTTTGCTTCAAGCTCATTCTCTGCTATCTTTGAGGGATAGAGACATAGGGTAATTGAACAATAGATGTTTGCCAATATGTTCAATACACATTGTATAAGTCAACTAGTTTGTTGACCTGCAAAACAGAGAAGGATGAACAATGCAAACTGATTAAATACTCAAACTGTGAGAGTTAAACTCATCCCACCTCCACCTTGACCTGTGGATGATGACCTGAAACACAGATGTGGGTATAAAAAAGAATTTCTATAGTTTTGCAAGGAGATCCAGAGGTTCAGAGACTCTTTACAAAACCACAGCCAGGACATCATGGATCTATCACGAGAAACACAGATTTTACATTCTACAGGGTGCTAGCTTAGAGTATCACGTCGCGGATGAAAAAATACAGATCTGCTTCATTGACCATGACTGAACCCATGGATACATATGGGGAAGCCAGGATTTGGACCCACTGGTCACCTGGCTCCATAGGGACATTCGGAGAAGCCAGGTTGTGACCATCCGGTCACCTAGCCATGTGCCTCAATGGATTATCAGGTTCTCAAGCTTGTCGTTACCTCCTATCCATTTGTTTCACAGGTGGGGGTAGTCGGCCCTGGAAGCTCTGGAGTCGCAGCTGCTCTAATCCCTCTGTGTCAGCGGAAGGGTGAAACTCTAATTTTGCAACATCTTGGGTATTTTGCTGGGACTGTTCTATATTTTATTGTTGGTTTTGTGGTTCAATAAAGTATTGGCACACTGTTTTACCCTTACTCTGTGTTGTCTGAGCAGTATTCTGCCCATGATAAAAGGAGAGCGGGCATTCAGTGGGATGAGCCCTGGTACATGCGGTCTTGAACCAGGGGACTAGAGCATCTGCTGACCCCCGTGTCTCCACAACAAGGATAAAGGTTGCAGAGAAAGAAATGAAATTCATGCATCACACTATTATACTGCATGGAGCACTATGGGTGGCCCATTATACTGTATGGAAGACTATGTGGGGTCCATTATACTGTACAGAAGACTGTGTGGGCCATTATACTGTATGAAGGACTCTGTGGGATCATGATACTATATGGAGGACTATGTAGGGCCTTTATACTGTAGGTGTGACTATGTGGGACCTATTATACTGTATGGAGGACTATGTGGGGCCCAGTACACTGTATGGAAAACTAAGTGGCCCATTATATTGTATGGAGAACTGTGTGGAGCCAATATAATGTATGGAGGACAATATGGTGGCATTATTCTGTATGGAGGACTATGTGAGGTCATTATACTGCATGGAGGACTATGTGGGGCCCTTTATTCTGTATGGAAGACTATGTGGGGACATTATACTGTTTTGAAGGCTATGTGGAGACAATATACTGTATGGAAAACTATGTGAGGCCCATTATACTTTATGAAATACTATGTGGGCCCCTTTATACTGTATGGAAGATTATGTGTGGCCCATTATACTGCATTGAGGACTATGTGGGGTCCATTATATTGTATGGAGGACTATATGGGGTCCATTATACTGTATGGAGGACTATGTGGGGTCCATAATTCTGCATGGAGAACTATGAGGGGCTCACTATTCTGTATACAGGACTATGTAGGTCCGTTATACTGTGTAAAGGGCTGTGTGGGGGTACAGTTAGGGTATCATACTGTTAGGGTCACCATACTTTGCTTGGTGGATTGAGGGAGGTACAGTAGGGTAATCATACCCTAGGGTACTATGGAGGAATTCAGAGGAATTCACTGTGGGGGGTATCATTGTTTTTGGAGGGCACTTTTGTTGGTATCATACTTTATGGGGATAATTAAAGGGCAATCTAGGGGCTTCAATAGGAGGAAAATTGCTTTGTAAGGACTGAAATGTTGTGAGATATGCTGTGACCCCCACTGCCAATTAAGGGTTGTTTTTGGGGGAAGGGGGCGGTCCAATTAGAACTTGTGCTGTGGGGACCCATGATTTCTGTGTATGTCCCTGCTCACAATGAGAAACCCAATACTCCGGTCATGTAATCTGACTCTTTAAATCTATTATATATATATTTTTTTGTGGGACAACACGTTTTGGAGCACGGTGCATTTGGGTTTGACATCTTTGATCTATACTACTTTGATAGATGATCGGATTGGTCGCTTCATTAGTCTAGAGTCCAGACCACCGAGGATGGTGACAACAACCCCATAACTCCTCTAAACCAGCGGGGATGCTGACATTAAACCCATCGCTACTCTGGGCCACCAGGGATGGCGGCATTACACAATTCATTAGATTGGTGGAGACCATCTTTACCTATGTAAAAAATGAACAGCCAATTGGTCTTAACTCATTCTGATTCATACTCTGGGCCACCAGGGATGGTGGCATAAACCCCTTCACTACGTGGCATAAACCCCTTCACTACTCTGGGCCACCAGGGATGGTGGCATAAACCCCTTCACTACTCTGGGCCACCAGGGATGGTGGCATAAACATACCTTCACACTCTGGGCCACCAGGGATGGTGGCATAAACACCTTCACTACTCTGGGCCACCAGGGATGGTGGCATAAACCCCTTCACTACTCTGGGCCTCCAGGGATGATTGCATTGCCAATTCTTTCTTTATCCATGTATAACATGAACATCCCATTGATATTATCCCATCCTTATTAACTACTCTGGGCCACCAGGGAAGGTGTCGTGAACGCCTTCACTACTCTAGTCTGCCTGAGATGATTGCATTGCCCAATTCCTTGGGTGGAGAGTGGCTTTATCCATAAATAACATGAACATCCCACTGATCTTAACCCACCTGGACTGAGTACTGTAGACCACCAGGGATTGGTGGCATTAACCTCATCATTACTCATGCCCACCAGGGATGCTGGCTTTAAATTTATGATTTGTCTATTTCTATAGAACCCGACTCTTATAGATTATGCTGGATAATAGCAATGACCCTTTTACTGCTCTAGACCACCAGGGATTGTGGCGTTATCCACATTACTAACTGCCAGGGAGGAGCGGCGCTACAAAGGCAATGCTGCGAAACAACCCCAGTATTCAGATCTGCCCCATGTGAGCACCCCCTAAAGACCACCACGTTCTTGTGGAGGCTGGGCAGGAGGATTGAACACTTGGCTCCACGTCCTCAGATCACTGATCGCTGGACGTCCCCGCTGATACTCGTATGACTGGTAACGTGACATCATGTGGGCGCACCGATCACGGCCGAGACTGGACTTGATTTTCAGGCCGGGAACCCACAGGACGTGACTGGTTTCCATTACTGTTTTCTCCAGGAAGGATTGCAGAACATCAGTGGATTGATCACCGGTGAAATAATCTGTGTGCCCACAGTCCGCGTATAAATAGCCAACCGGAAAAATCTTAATCATTGGGGCCGCTGCCAGGTCCAAATTAATAATTTACATTGACATCTCTGGCGGCTGCTCCAGCAATGGATCCAAAGAGGAGGAAGAAGCGAAAACATTGTACGGAAATGTGCGCATTTCAGAGCAGCAACTGATCCACGGTGATGTAGCAGAACCGAACGTGCAGCATCAGGACTTGATAGCGGGACACCGCTGACAACTTCCCCATCATACTATCGGTGTTTGTGCTTTAATTCTTCACTGTTTTCAAGAATTAAACCTTTCTGACAGCTGAAGGTTTGTTACAATTGCATCCAGTGTAGACAATCCTCTACATTAATACTCACCTGTTCCGGCCTTTGCTTCCTTCTTTCCGAGCTGCTACCACATGTCCATTTTCGCCTCGTTAATCGTCTGTCTCGGCAATGCTGTTCCTGGGTACTATCTGCACACTCGGCTCTGCTACTTCAAGGTGCCTGTCTGCCAACTCATGTCTGCTATTCCAAGGCGTTGTCTGCACACTTGGCAAATGCTAGTTCAAGGTGTCTGGCGACTCGGCTCTGCTGTTCATGGATGCTTTCTGCACAATTGGCTCTCCTGTTCCAAGGTGACTGTCATCTCAGCTCTGCTGAGCACACTCGACTCTGATTATGGCAGCTGTTCATCTACACAGCTCTGCTGTTCCCAGGTGCTCGTCTCTTTAGGTTGTTGGGTTTTTTTTGCACTCTGTGGTGTTGCCTCCTACTTTCTTGAGCTGGACATTACATTCATACGCTTCCCCATGGCTGCGTGTCCATTAGTCGAGGTCTCAGTCCGTTTCAGCCTTTATCCACATTGCGTTACTTGACATATGGTGAGGTTTTAATACCAGAGGTTAGGACCGTCCCGAGTAGGGTCACCTTGACATGGTGGGATGGCTTTTATGGTTTTTTTTTATTAACATTATGTTAACTAAGTACTTTGTGTTATTTCCCTGCACTATTGCTATTTATTTACTGCAGGGTACTTGCTTATTTTATTTTTATCTTCGGTTTTCACGTCTCTATATTGGCCTGGTTGATCATCTGCTGTTCCTGGGTGCTATCTGCACACTCGGCTCTGCTACTTCAAGGTGCCTGTCTGCCACCTCATCTTTGCTATTCCTAGGCGTTGTCTGCACACTTGGCAACTGCTAGTTTAAGGTGTCTGACGGCTCAGCTTTGCCGTTCATGGATGCTTTCTGCATATTTAGCTCTATTATTCCAAGGAACTGCTGAACACACTCGATTCTCCTTCAAGGCACCTGTTCATCTACACAACTCTGCTGTTCCCAGGTGCTATCCACACACTTGACTCTGCTACATCCATGTGTCTGTCTATATACATGACTCTAGTGTTCCAAACAGCTATTTGCACACTCAGCTCTACTACTCCAAAGTTCCTTTCTGCCCTCTCAGCTTTGCTATTCCTGGGTGTTGTCTACACACTCGGCACTGCTAGTTCAAGTTGTCTGAAGTCTCAGCTCTGCTGTTCCTGGATGCTGTCTGCACAGTCGGCTCTGTTATTCCAAGGTGCTGCCTGCTCCCTCGCCTCTGCTACTTCAAGAAGCTTGCCTGTCGTCTCAGCAGCTCTGCTGCTCCTAGGTGCTGTCCACATATTCGACTCTGGTTCAAAGGACTTGTTCATTTACAGAACTCTGCTGTTCCCTGGTGCTATCCACAGAGCTGACACTGCTGCATCCATGTGCCTGCCTATTCACATGACTCTACTGTTCCAAGATGCTGCCCGCACATACAGGGGTTGGACATAATAATGGAAACACCTGGAAACATCAACAAAAGTTAGTTTAGTATGGTGGAGGTCCACCTTTTGCAGCGATTACAGCCTCCGTTCTCCGAGGTATGGATTCATACAAGGTGTGAATTGTTTCCAAAGGAATTTTAGCCCATTCTTCAGTTAATACACCCTCCAGTTCTTTGAGCGACGATGGCGGCGGAAATCGACGTCTAACTTGAATCTGTAAAATCGACCATAAATGCTCAATAATATTGAGGTCTGGGGATTGTGGGGGCCAGATGAGATGCTTCACTTCATTACAATGTTCCTCGTGCCATGCTTTAATAATTCTATCTGTATGAATTGGTGCATTATCATCCTGAAAGATGGCGTTCCCCTCCGGGAATAGTGCTTGAACCATAGGATGCATTTGGTCGCCCTAAATAATCGCTGCTGTTAATTCTTCCATGAAGGGATATCATTGGGCCGGCGGATCTCCAGGAAATAGCCCCCAGATCATCACAGAACCTCCGCCATGTTTTACGGTTGGGAGAAGGCAGTCTGGATGGAACGCTTCTTTCGGCTGTCTAGAAACGTCCACGCGGCGGGAGGTGGGAAATAGGGTAAACGATGATTCGTCTGAGAATATCACGTTTCCACGGCTCGAGGGACCAATTCTGGAGGTTTCTTCACCACTCTAAACGCTACATGTTTCCACGGCTCGAGGGACCAATTCTGGAGGCTTCTTCACCACTCTAAACACTTGGAAACATTTGTCATTGAGAGCAGCGGTTTTCGAATTGCAGCTCTTCCGTGGAATCCAGATTTGTTCAGCTCCCGACGAACAGTTTTCGTGGAAACTGGGTTCTGTAGATGTTCATTGAGCTCAGCAGTGATTTTCGGAGCCGTGGTCTTGCGATCCTCTCTCACAATTCGCTTTAGAGTCCGACGGTCTCAGTCAACTTCGACTTTCGGCCGGACCTGTGCTTTGCTGCGGACGTTTTCCTTCTCTTTCAAACGCAGTCATTACTTTGGAGACAGGACCTCTTGACACGCCAAGCATTCGAGCACTTTCGGTTACACTAGCGCCTGCCATAACAGCACCAACAATTTGGCCTATGTGAAAATCTGAGAAGTCTGCCATTGGTATCAGGTTCTCATCAATGTTCTTACAATTATGCAAAACAAACAGTTAATTTACATACACATCACATAACACAAATCAACGACAAAACATTACCATATGTCACATGTTTATAACATGTTCAAAGATTATGATGCCAAAACGTTAGGTGTTTCCATTATTTTGTCCAACCCCTGTCTGTCTTTCTACACGACTCTACTGTTCCAAGAGGCCTAGTTGCATATCCAGCTCTCCTGATTCTTGTTGCCTCACGTCGCTCCAGCTCTGCAACTCCTCATGTTGTCCAGTTTATCCAGCTCTGCTGCTCCATCGCCTCTAGTCCGTGTTACTCGCCCTGATCTACTAAACATATCACATCACCACGAGAGCCCATAACACTATCAGCCTATCTCTCTTTTCTGTTCTGAAAGTTTGTTACAATGTATCAGTGCAGATAAAATGTGTCAGAGAGTGATGCTTTTGAAGAGTCCTTGGTGGGTGTACACCACGTACAATCACAATCTCATATTTCCTTTCTAAATGTGGAGGTCCCCGCACTAACTCAGCAAGCAAGTTTCCCCGGGAGCCTCTCGCACCTAACCCTAGCGTCCATCATGACCCCGGTGCTCTGACTGCTGATTCAGGGCGACGAGATATCAGCGCGAGGAGCCAGGGGGGATGAATCCTGCCCACTGCTGAGCTAGGTAGTGACAGATTGTACCCATGGCCGTGCCAGAAAGTACCTGCTGCCGCGCCAGATTGCCCGCATCTGCCGGCATCTTGTGTGTGCTTTGGCCTTTTCAACCTCAATTTTTCAATTAGCGATCAAAAAACAGCTCCAGGTAAAATTGCAGCCGGACAATAAGGTCTATGCAGCGCGGATGGACAGTGGCCAAACCTTGCGAGCGAAAGCCTGGGGGCCATGGAAAAGGGATTTGGGAGCAAATCACGGGCAGGGGAGATGAGATGTGCAGAGCTGCCAGCGCGGGTGTGTATGGAGAGTCTCATAACACATAATCATCTGCCCCCTAATTGAGGCTCAGTTCACACCACAAGATGACACAATGCAGTTTTTACAGTTGCAGTTTTTTTTATACATGTTTTGGGTGATTTTTTTTTTTCTAATTTTTACAGCTCCTTTGTGTCACCTCCATGTTCGATAACTGCACCATGGTGGAATAGATAAGACATCCGGCATCTCCGGACCACAGTAGATCCGTATATGTTCACAGTCGATGCTTCATGGGAAAAATATGCAAATTAGCTCTCATCCAGAAGGAAGAATACTAACAAACTGCTTTGCAATGAGGGGGCAAGAAGTGACGCGAGCTACCAGCTATGGGTCTCTAATATGAGAAAGTCTTGGGAGCAGAGCTAGTTTGCAGCAGTCACCCTATATTAGGAGGACTCACTTGTAATACTACCGTTCACCAGTAGTGGCCACTGCAGCAGAACTTAAAGGCTGGACAGAGACTTCAGTGGTGATAAATCCTGATCGACAAAAGTTCAAAGATGCAAAACTTTATTGATTGCCGGTATACAGGGAACTTTGCCACTAAAAGTAAGACAAAAAGCAATGTTTAGGTCCACAAACATTAGCACTTTAGTGGACAGTGATGTGAACATTACTTTCCTGAGATCCTCTGTATTGCAGGGTTCCTACCTTTCCTTGAGAATTATCGATTTTAAGGAACACTCGCTTTGCCAAGCCTTAAAGAGTAAGCATAATTTTAATTGTTTTTTTTTCTTAAAAATAATAATTTTATGAAAACAATAATCTTTGTAATATATCATATACATAATCACCATCTTTCTCAAAATTCTGTCTTGATTGAATGCGGATTTTCATATTACTAAGAAAGGAGATGACAGTTGGTGCTCATAAAGTTCTATGGAACTCGCAGCGGAATGTTTGTTGCTGCCTCTAGCTCCTCCTCCTTTCCATAGAACTTTATGAGCACCAAGTGTCATCTCGTTTCTCAAGAATGGGAAAATCTGTCTTCAGTGAATACACATTTCAAAGATTTTACCCGTGAACTGAGAAGTCAATCCAGGAGGAGAAAGAAGCAAATTTTTCACTGATAAGTTGGATTACAAACTTGAGGCTATTAGGAGACCCACAGCCTGTCCATGCCAAGGAAGGACCGCTGTGAGTCCGATATCACTCTGGCGGACATAGAACAATATATGAGTCCTTAGAAGTCCATCATAATGCACAATTCTACCTGCTTTGGAGGTCACAATGGGCCCCCTTACCTCTTGGGCCCCTGTGTGGCTGCACAGGTTACACCAATGATATGTCCGCCCCTGCCCCTTTTGTATTACAAGGATCACCATCACCATTCATTTCAGTGGCGCACATGTAATACCACCTTTCACCAGTGGTGGCCACTGTGACTATTTCCCTGATGACAACCGATGATCACCAAAGCTGCGATCATCTGATCATTGCAGTAGCCAGACTTGGTTTCAATTTCAAAAAAGGGGACAACGCTTTTAAGGAATTGTTACTCATGCGATTTCTTAATAAAAAAAATAAAAATGAAGGATTCCTTAAAGGGCCGGTAGCATTTTTCCAATTAAGTTAATCAGAGTTGAAACTTTTCTGCCACTTATTTTAAGGAGGCCCCCTGAGTACAGAGAGGAGATTCTCTGTAGTTTCAGCCTCCAGTTGAGTTCCACGAATGCACAGCTCAGCTCTCCTGGTTCCAGGTTGTGTTCCACGGCCGGTACATGAATGTGATGGCTCAGGACTGAGCTCCTTAACAAGTGCAGCCTTGTTGTGCCCCCCTGGCAGGCTTTGTAAAGCGCAGAGCGCTGTCAGCGGTGCCGTGGGGGCTCCCGCTCCACTGACGCTCGCTCCTCTCTGATGTGGGCTTTCTCCCGTACTCTCTGGTTTCGCTCTTGGATTTCTCATTTATTTTTCCACAAATTCTCTCATGAAATAGAATAGTTCTTGACGTGGTCGTCGCCGTATCCCGAGCCCCCGAAATGTGCTGATAAAACACTCAGCACACAAGGACTTCACTTGAACGATCCACAAAGAGACGTCTTCCATCCCCCCCAAATACACCGCTCCACCCCCTGAGAACGGACTGTGAAAAATCACCATTATCGTCATTTCTTGCTGTTTCTGATCTTCTTCTGTGAATCGAGGCTTGAAAAACATAGAGGAGGTAACTGAGCAAGAGCCCCCTAGTGGTGGCTGCAGACAGGAGCTTATCATGTATCTCTGTATACAGGGAGCTCCCCCTAGTGGTGGCTGCAGACAGGAGCTTATCATGTAACTCTGTATACAGGGAGCTCCCCCTAGTGGTGGCTGCAGACAGGATCTTATCATGTATCTCTGTATACAGGGAGCTCCCCCTAGTGTGACTGCATACTGGATCTTATCTGTATTCTGTATACAGGGAGCTCCCCTAGTGGTGGCTGCAGACAGGAGCTTATCATGTATCTCTGTAAAAGGATCCCTGTGCAGACAGGGCTATATGTACTCGTTACGACCCCTAGTGGTGGCTGCAGACAGGATCTTATCATGTATCTCTGTATACAGGGAGCTCCCCCTAGTGGTGGCTGCAGACAGGAGCTTATCATGTATCTCTGTATACAGGGAGCTCCCCCTAGTGGTGGCTGCAGACAGGAGCTTATCATGTAACTCTGTATACAGGGAGCTCCCCCTAGTGGTGGATGCAGACAGGAGCTTATCATGTATCTCTGTATACAGGGAGCTCCCCCTAGTGGTGGCTGCAGACAGGAGCTTATCATGTATTCTGTATACAGGGAGCTCCCCCTAGTGGTGGCTGCAGACAGGAGCTTATCATGTATTCTGTATACAGGGAGCTCCCCTAGTGGTGGCTGCAGACAGGACTTATCATGTATCTCTGTATACAGGGAGCTCCCCCTAGTGGTGGCTGCAGACAGAATCTTATCATGTATCTCTGTATACAGGGAGCTCCCCCTAGTGGTGGCTGCAGACAGGAGCTTACCATGTATCTCTGTATACAGGGAGCTCCCCCTAGTGGTGGTTGCAGACAGGACTTATCATGTATCTCTGTATACAGGGAGCTCCCCCTAGTGGTGGCTGCAGACAGGAGCTTATCATGTAATCTCTGTATACAAGGAGCTCCCCCTAGTGGTGGCTGCAGACAGGATCTTATCATGTATCTCTGTATACAGGGAGCTCCCCCTAGTGGTGGCTGCAGACAGGATCTTATCATGTATCTCTGTATACAGGGAGCTCCCCCTAGTGGTGGCTGCAGACAGGAGCTTATCATGTATCTCTGTATACAGGGAGCTCCCCCTAGTGGTGATGCAGACAGGAGCTTATCATGTATTCTGTATACAGGGAGCTCCCCCTAGTGGTGGCTGCAGACAGGATCTTATCATGTATTTCTGTATACAGGGAGCTCCCCTAGTGGTGGCTGCAGACAGGAGCTTATCATGTATTTCTGTATACAGGGAGCTCCCCCTAGTGGAGGCTGCAGACGGGAGCTTATCATGTATCTCTGTATACAGGGAGCTCCCCCTAGTGGTGGCTGCAGACAGATCTTATCATGTATCTCTGTATACAGGGAGCTCCCCCTAGTGGTGGCTGCAGACAGAATCTTATCATGTATCTCTGTATACAGGGAGCTCCCCCTAGTGGTGACTGCAGACAGGATCTTATCATGTATCTCTATACAGGGAGCTCCCCTAGTGGTGGCTGCAGACGGGAAATCTTATCATGTATCTCTGTATACAGGGAGCTCCCCCTAGTGGTGGCTGCAGACAGGATCTTATCATGTATCTCTGTATACAGGGAGCTCCCCCTAGTGGTGGCTAGGTCATCAGTAAGAGATTAGTCTAATATCCAGATGTAGGGATATGGAAGCTCTATTCAGTCTGTAGCCGCTGTTGCAGGACACTTCTTTTCTTTAGATCTGGATCTGAGCTTCAGTTTCTGGCTGTAGCCGGTAGATTTGCTCTTCAGTTCTGTTCTGTGTGTTAGTATCGGACTCCACCGGTCTCATATTGATGACCTATCCCATGTAAAGGTGACAGATATTTTGTACTTTGATAACCCCTGTAAGGTTTGGGCACAGAGAGGCCCCTTGGAGGCCACAGATGTATAGAGGTGTGATTTTCGGCTGCATCGTGGCCATTTCTTTTCTTTTTACTGCTTTCACATTCAGGGTCACAATTCTTCCTCTTCGTCTTCCTCTTCTTTCCGTGCAGTTTGTTCCCGCACTGTCTGATGACCCATCGCTGCTCTCCGCTATCTGGGATCCTGCAGATTTCTGGCTTTCGCTTTTGATGTAACCGGAGAATAAAACATCACACAATCATAAAGCCTTTCCGCAGCTTTCAGGGGAGGCGTCCGCACCGGCTGTCGCCCGACGTTCCCGGAATGGGATATAACTTAGTATAAAGAGTTTGACAGAGGTGGACGATGTTCATTGTGGGGTGTGTGCACTGATCTCCATTTGATTTGGCAGACATGATGGAATCCTGGTTCTCACCGCCAGCCGCTGCCGAGGATCAGATACTCGTGTAGGACCCCCGGGACGTGACAGTGTCTTATTTCCATGGTGTGTGATAATAATGCTAGACCTCCAGACAAGACCGTGGCAGGACACAATGGGGGAGTCCGGTCACCTCCCAATAACCCTCTGCTAACCACCCAAATAAACATGAGACAATGTGTACACGGGAACGAAGCCACAGCTACGTGACTCACAAAAGAAAAGCCCCATGACCTGGACATGAAGCTCTGAGCATAATCAGCGCCAATCAGGACGGACATGACTGCTATGGGGATAGTGGTGGCTAACAGAAATGTCAGAATGGCTCTCTGCAGTCACCACTAGATGGAGCACACTACAGATTTATGCAGTCACCACTAGGGGGAGCTCACTACATACAGATTATACAGCCACCATTGGGGGGCGCTCACTACATATAGATTTATACAGCCACCACTAGAGGCCTGTACTCTGTGGAGGAAGGTGTTGTTGGTTTTGCTCCAGGAGAGTCACCAGTTTTTTTTACACCCAGAAATCCACCTCTCCCCGTGGAGATGGTCAGCAGGAGAGGCTGGAGCAATGGTCTGCAGCTGCCAGCACATGCTCTGCTGAAAAGCAGGGTGTGGTAATTAAACACTGCAATACCACTCTTAAAGGGGCAGCTGCACTGCAAATAGCAACCCCCCCAGCAGAAAGCAGTGAAAAAAATACAAATGGAAATGTAAATAATAATGGAAGTGGTGTGAATAGTGTCTGTGACAATGGTGAAGGGTCAGGTGTTGGAGGGGTGGTTTCTGCTGGAGGTATGGTTGGTGTGAATGGTGCCAGCGTGGGGAGAAAAAAAAAAGTTCTAGTGAAAATGGTGAGGCTGATGTAAGTGAGGTGGAGATGGTTGACTGTGAAGTTGAGGGTTCAGAGAATATAGGGGCTGGTCCATCGTCCACCTCACCTGCAGGCACCATAAGTTATGCGGCTGCTGCCGGTGGGGTTCTGTGGGGGTCTTCCTCATTGTAACGAATGGAAGCGGAGGCAGAGGTGGTGAAGTTCACATTCGTTTTTATTTTTAAATGTGGAACCTCGAGACCGCGGTCCGGGGGGCTCCGAAGGGGGCTTAACTAGTGAGCCCCGGGTACCCGTAGTAAGGCCCCTCGAACAGGACCAGAATGGAATACCCGGAGGACACAGGTGCTACCTCCAGTTAGACCCCGGACACGTGGCAGCTGTCCCAGAGGGACCAAAAGGGTAACAGGTATTTACAGAGTCCGTGGAGGGTTCTTGACGGAGAAGGGTAAGGTCCTGGTCCAGAACGGATGGTAGTAGTCTGGCTCCAGTGACCTTGTCACGGTCCACGGGTACGGATGGCTGATGGCGGAACGGGATGACACTTGCGCCAGTAATAGCCGAGATTGTCCAGGTTAGCCAGATACAGGTTAGCAATGATCTGAGGAGACAAACAGTATCAGCGAAGCACAGAGACTGAAAACGCAGCGCAGATAGATCAGGAACAGAACCGGATGTGGCAATGATAGAACACGTTGCTCCGGCACTCCCCTAATGGTGGAGTGACCAGATATAGTACTGAGTGCGCAGCCATTGGTTAATTAGCTATTTCAAAAAATGCACGCTGCCCCTTTAAGAGAGACGGTGGGCGCGGCCTCGCGTCCTAAGCAGTCTATCTGGAGGCCTGCCAGCAGCGTGCCAGGAAGTGGAGGAGGACACAGGACGCCGAGAAGCAGATGGGACAGGAGACCCCAGCCTGCGCGCAGACTGCTGCAGAGGGACAGCTAGAGGAACAGATGAGTGAGCAGAACGGAGTGCAGAGCCAGCGCTGGGACCGAGTGTAACAGTCATCTCCGGACCCAGGGAATGATGCTTTTTGCCGCCGTTTCCTGGAGGCCCTCAAAAAAGGGGAGCGGACGATCAATGTAGAGGGAAGAGAGGTGGAGTTGTCCTACTGGCTAGATAAGTTTGGTCTAGCTGCCTTCCAAGAGAAAAGGGGGGTGGAGACCGTGTGGTCCCTCCCGACAGCCGGGCAGGGGGTCTCCAGGAGAAATGTTGTTCGTCTTCGTTGGAGGGGCGATGAGGCGTGTCCATCTAGGACAAATGTGGTGAAGCTCCTCATGAAGATGGACTTCAGGGCTATTGACATCTTTGCTCTGATACATCCTTTTGGGACCTCCACCTTTGATATCAGCTTTGTTCGGCGGAGGGCTTGGAGCTCTTTTGGTAGAATTATGAGCTGGTAAAAGAGGAGCCCGGCTGGCGAGGGTTTGCCGTGGAGGCAATTTCTCGCCAAAGTGGGCGAAGAAAGTGACAGTTTTAACATGTAATGAGTCCCTTTCTGGCGTTGACATAATGGCCTGGTTGAGCCGGTACGGCGAGGTTGTGGAGGTCCCTAAGAAGAACCGGGACGATTTTGGCATCTGGTATGGAGGCTGGACCTTCATGGTAAAGTTGAAGCGTTCAGGGGGCACTGTCACCCACATCCCTTCCTCGGCTTTCCTGGGAAGGGATCGTATTCTGGTCTTCTACCAGGGGCAGCCGAAGGTCTGCCACAGGTGCTGTGATCCTCACCACTTCAGCGCGGGCTGCAAGGTGCAGAAATGTGCCTTGTGTGGCGAGGTGGGTCACCTCGCCGCGTCCTGTGGTGTCATTCGATGTCACCTGTGTGGTGATCTAGGTCACCCGTTCAGCTGCTTCCCTCGTTCCTTCTCTAATGCCATGGCCAGCCGGGCGGAGGGGAGCCGCGAGGAAGTTCTTGGCGGTGCAACTTTTGCAGAGGTTGGAGGTGGCAGCGGGGGAGGAGCTGAGGGGCTGATGAGCAATGGCAGGGCTAGGGGTCCTTCTTACCAGCGGAGGCAGGCGAGGCGTCAGGAGGGCAGGGGGCAGGAGGAGCCTCAGGAAACTGGGGTAATGGCTGCCCCCTCCTCCGAGGCGACGGCCCATGTCACTGAGGCCCCGGGGGAGGAAGCGGTGAATGAGGAGATCAGTCGGATGGAGAATGAGGAAGTGGCTGATCTCTCAGATGCCTCACAATATGAAAGTTTTGATGAGGATGGAGGGGAACAGCCAAAAGAAATGTGTGACAAGGGTACCAAGAGTGCCAAAAGTAAAAAAAAAAGAAGAAAAAAGGTGGAAAATCTTCCCTGACCAAGGTGCCTAAGGAAGGTCCCACCGACTCCCCTCTGATCCCCTCTCCAACCGGTTCCAAGCCCTTGACGACCCTGCTGAGACGGGGCTCGGGGGTGAGGTTCCGGAGGTAACATCTGGAGGGTCTTTGGGAGGGGGCGGAGTCCCTTCTCCGGAGGGTGTGTCTTCTTCAGGAGATGGGGCCGACCCTGGGTCCGGAGATGAGAAAGAGGTGGGGGGGATGGATACCTCTGTCTCTCTGAAAAGAAGAGGGGGGGCTTCATCGTCCGGAGATGAGTGGGCTAGGAAAAAGGGTGGGGGGAAGAAAAAGGCCATCTAACTCGATCACTCATGATGGCGGCACCCACCCCGTTGACTCTGGCGACCATTAATGTCGCTAGTATAAGGTCAGATGCGGCTAGATTTGCGTCCTTTGATTTTCTCACCCGATTTGAGGCTGAAATGTTGTTTTTGCAGGAGACCAGACTTACGGATATGGGGGCCATACGCAAGGTGGAGAGTGAGTGGAGGTGCGGGTCCTCGTACTGGTCTCTTGCGGCCGAGCCGTGTAGCGGGGTGGCAGTCCTTTATAAGACTGCATCGGTTGAATGTCAGAGAGTTATCGAGGTAGAAATGGGGAGGTGCCTGGTCTTAGACGTCTTCATAAGGGGACAGGAGCTTCGGCTCATTAACATCTATGGTCCACAGTCAAAGTGGGACCGTAAATGTCTCTTCCTGAAGATTAAGCCCTATCTTTTCACGAGCCGGCAGGTGGTCTTTGGAGGTGACTTTAACACTGTCACAAGGCTTCGTGATAGGGGAGGCTCCATTGACCGGCTGGCTTATGATAGTAATACTCTTAATAGCATAGCTAGTGACGCTCGCCTGGTGGATGTCCACATCCGGCACACCCCAGGTCACTGTGGTTTCACCTTTCATAGAGGTAGCTGTAGGTCTAGGATAGACAGGTTTTTTTTGAAGGAGGAAGCCATCTCTTCAGCAGTGTCCGTTGTTGAGGTGGAGTTCTCCGATCACTGTCTGATTTCTTTTTCTCTGAATGTTTCAGAAACCCCTCGGATGGGAAAGGGACTATGGAAGCTGAATTCGTCCCTCTTGGAAGAAGCAGAGATAAGACAATCCTTTGAGGACTTTCTTCAGAGCCAGGTACCGCTTTTGGATCTCTGTAGCGATAAGTCAGAGTGGTGGGAGATCTTCAAGGAACGGGTTGCGAGTTTCTTCCGCAAGCTCTCGAGCCACAGGAGCCTGAGCAGGTACAGCCTGTATCAGGAACTGAGGAGGAAACTCGAACATCTCGTCTCGGCTGGAGGTGACCGTGAGGAGATCTCCAGAGTGAAGTCTTTACTCAAGAGGTGTCAGTACGATAGGCACACATCTTTGGTTTTTGAGAGGGATTTCGGGAGGTACCGCTCGCCCGACCCCTACAGAAACTGTAAGATGTCAGTGAGTTGTAAGGTGGTGACAGGACTGATCGACAGTACGGGTTCCCTGAACAGATCCAAATCAGGGATCCTGGAGGTGATCAGATCTTTCTACTCACACCTCTTGGGGAAGAGGGATCTGGATCGGAACGTGATGTCGGCTTTCCTGGCCGAAGCCATCCCTAAGCCAGGGGATGATCCCTCGCTTCACGTTTTGACAGAGTCAATCAGGGAAGAGGAAGTGCGACCGGCCATTGATGGGCTTCGGCCTAAGAAATCGCCAGGTCCGGATGGCTTAACATCCGAGTTTTATAAGACCTTTAGGGACTCCTTGGGCCCCCTCTTGACTGAGGTGTTTAACGAGTGTCTCTCCTTGGGCGCTCTTTCCCGGTCATTGAGGCAGTCGGCTCTGATTACCCCGTCAAAGGGTAAGGACTCGTCCCGTATTGAGGATTGGTGTCCCATAGCGCTTCTCAATACGGACCGGAAGGTTCTGGCAAAGGTGCTGTTCAAACGGCTGGTGAAGTTTGCACCCCGGCTTCTTTCGGGGGCCCAGCATTGCTCTGTTCCAGGCCGCAGCACTTCTAGTGCAGTACTCGGTGTCCGAGAGGCAGTGGAGCAGGGTAGAGCGGGTCACTAGAAGGGGTATTTGGTGTCTTTAGACCAGGCGAAGGCTTTTGATCGGGTTAACCATGATTACCTCTGGTCCGTCCTTCTGAGGTACGGTCTGCCTGGGGGGTTTATAAATTGGCTAAAGATCCTGTATGCGGGGGCAGAGACTTTCCCGCTCGTGAATGGTTGGTCTGGCCGCCCTTTTGAGGTTGGGTCTGGGGTCCGCCAGGGCTGTCCGTTGAGCCCGCTGTTATACGTGTTCGCGATACATCCCCTTTTAAGGAGGATTGAGTGCAGGCCGTTGGCGGGAGTCAGGATGGACCAGGCGGCCCCAGAAGCCACTCTCAGGGTGGTAGCGTATGCCGATAACGTCTCCCTTTTCGTATCCTCGTGTGAGGAGGCGGAGTGGTTCATGTCTGAAGATGGTCGCTACTCAGAGGCTTCTGGGTCCAGGATTAATCAGGAAAAGTGTGAGAGTCTCTGGTTGGGAGGGGGAGACCCTAGTTTTGGTCTCCTGGACACTCTTCCAGAGTCCCAGACATCGGCAAAAATTCTAGGCATCGAATTTGGTCGGGGGGACTACACCCAGCAAAATTGGGAGGGCAGACTTAAGATTGACGCCCAGAAGGTGTACCAATGGAAAGGTTTGTCTTTGACCCTGAGGGAAAGGGTTAGCCTGGTTAAGGTTTTTTTTGCTACCCTTGCTAATATACCTGGGCAGTGTCTGCATGTTGCCAGAGCCGCTCTGGACACTGGTCTACAGCCTGTTTTTCCAGATGTTATGGGGAAATAGGCTGAACCTAGTCAAGCAAGAGGTCACATATCGCACAAGGAGACTAGGAGGGTTGGGTATGGTCAACCCAGTGGTGTTTCTAGTAAACACTTTTGTCAAGACTAACATCGCCAACCTCTGGTCAGAGAGGGCTCCTCCGTGGGTATTCTCCTGCAGGGGATGGCTTCGGCCCTTCTTCCAGGAATGGGAGACAGGAAGGCAAGTGAAGGACCTGCGCACATCGCATGGACATCTCCCGTCTTACGCTGCCCCGGTTCTGAAGGTAATCCGCCGGTGGGGTCTGGGAATGTGGGAGATCAGGACCATGTCGAGGAAATTCCTTGACAGGAGGGTCCTGTTGACCCATTTCCAGAAGCCTCTGGTGCTCAAAGATTGCCCAAGTCGGGATCTGGAGGGGCGGGCTGAGGTTATTGAATTCTACACGGGTCCCCTTGAAGTTTTGGGACTTGGCTTGGTGCTGCTTCCATGGGAAACTGTATGTAAGGGACAACCTGAAGTGTAGGAACTCTGAAGATCGGGGTTGTCCCCGTGAGGAGTGTTGCGACACGCTGGAAAGCATGGAGCACTTCCTCCTTCAGTGTCCTTTTAATGCAGGGGTCTACAACAGGGTGGGTGCTTCCATAGGCTGGCCTCGGCTGGCACACCTTTCCTATGCGGAGTGGGTGTATGGGGCATTCGGATCCCTGGGTGGCCGAGATCGGGGCACTTTATTTCTAGTCAGTTTAGTCGTCAGGTTTTACACGTGGATCGCACGGTGCTTAGTGTCAACTCAGCAGAAAATCCTTCCCGGGAGGAGGTTGTTAGGAACATCCTGGGTGGCCTGGTGAAGGTGCGCTCTCTGGAGTATGACAGGCTGGATGCAGCGAGGGCCTCTCTTCTCTGGAGAGGGTTCTCATTTAATGTACCCTAGGGCCTAGATAAGCAGGTAAGTGGTAGGGACATGTAGATAGCTTCAGTAGGGACAGGTAGATAGTTAGGGACAGGACAGGGACAGCCGAGGGACAGTTAGGTAGGCACGCGGTGAGTTAGGTAGGGCAGTAGGGTCAGGCAGGGAGAGACAGGGAGAGGTAGGTAGATAAATAGGGGCAGATAGTTAGGCAGGTAGGGACGGCTGGTAGAGTAAGGCTTGTTAGGATAGAAGCCTGTCATCTCCGGGTTCCTGGTGGTGGGCTGGGGGCTTTTCACTATCAGATTTTTGTTTTGCAGAAGTGAATTACTGATATAGGGCTTACAGGCCCCAATCCTGGCTCTGGGTAAGTGTTGTAATATAGAGAGTTAGGTCGTATTCTATTATATAGTTGACACGCACCACACTGAGGTGGATACCAGGGCTATGGGGTACTCGGAGCCGAGCCCATTGATTTCTATGGGAGATGTCACTGGCAGCGGGACTCGTTCCGTGGCCCTGGCGGTCATACAATGGGGATATTTACAGGGGATTTGTAGTTAGTTCGTGACGCCACCTGTGGTATCTGATCAATTGGACCAGCGCTGCTATAAGGATCTTCACAGGGGATGTTATGGGGCAGCTAGATGGTTGGTCTCCCACAGGTGAGACTGGTCCCTGGAAGTCTATGGTGACGATGCGGGGTGTAGTAAAGAATTCAGTCACACACAATGCAGCTTCTCTCCATACCTTTACTTGCAGATGTTTCAGGCAGGTCCCGGGGAGCTGGTCGGGGTGGAGAATGCACATTCAGGATAACCGCTGAGCAGGTTAGAGGCCTCCTTTACTTCATATGTATGTGAGTCCAAACTTGCATGGAGCAAAGTTAACTCTGCAATCTCCAGCTTACTCAATAGCTGCAACGCCCGGCTGACATTGTGGTGGAGCCTTTTGGTTGGTGAGAACAGAGTCCCTCTATGCAGGGCCCTGCTAAAAGTCCTTGTTCCCCCTGACTCTGTTTACGTATCAGCGCTTAGGGCTACCTTCTGCGACCTGTAGTCCAGAAAGCCTCCGGTTTCTTGTTACTAGGCGTGAAGCGCTAGCAACGCTTCGGACCCCGGTGTCCGGTGAATTAGTGCAGGTAATCTGGTACCTGGTGCACTAGCATCTATCTTCTCCACTGTGCCCTTCGCCCTGCTCTCGCTCTTAACATAAGCACTTGTAGCTTTGATGGAAATGTCAGCTTTCTCCAGAGCTCACTGATCAGCTCTCAGTATCCTCCAAGTCCAGACTGGACTGACACTGAACTGCACTGTCCTAAGACAGGAAACAGAATGAACTGAGCTCTTCTCAGACAGGAAACTTGAATGAACTCTGCTACGTGTCACTACCTCTTATACCCCTGGTGGGTGTGTCTGAAAGTGTGAGTGACGTGAATGGATATCAAGCTTTTGCGGTTACCTTCCTGTGCATTTTCCTGGATTATGTGTGCCTGACATAGCTGGGCCACACATCCCCCCTTGGTTAAACACAGCACTCCCGGGCTGTAAAAGAGAAAAAGAAAACATTTTTGTTTTTGCATATAACAACAACATTTTAACTCTTCCCATCCGGGAGGTAAGACTTCTTGAACGTTACAATTTGTACATTAGAAAAATACAAAAGTATCAAAAGTATCAAAACATTTCCATAAATACTAGACAATATTCTTGTGGAGGACCCGCACCAAAAACCTCCCACGTGGGTCCTGGGTGGGCTGCAGGACTTCTGACTGCAGACCTCACTCTAGGCCCACCATACGGGTTTTTCTTCAGAGGTAATTCAAGGCTTTGTGTAAAACCAAGATGTAGCACCGTAGTGCAAACTATTTACATTGAAAGTTTTTGGGCTGGCACAGTCCACAGCCACGCAGTCCATGCATGGTTAAAACACATATCATGAAATCACATTAATACTTTAACTTCTATTAAAGTGCAAAAATCTTCTTTGTAAAACTTTATACAATTCTTCAGATGCAGTAAACCCTGTCTGGGTCTTACTAGACTAGTTTACTAGGACTACTCTTGATAACGAATAGGTAATCTTCCTTTAGTAATACGTTCTGACCTACGTGGGGTAGCATCAGGTTTAGTAGTCTCTAGCCTATCTGTTCTGCGTAACGGCAAACTATAGATACGACTCCACCTCTCTAGGGACCTGGCAAGCATGCTAGCGACTGGGCGATGCGGTACTGCTTCACCAGGGGACTCCATTGCTGGTGGTGCTGCTTCTTGGGGTTCTGCTGCTTGGGATCCCAATAGTTGAGGGTCTGCCGGAATAGGTCCTTCTGGAACTGGCTCAACTGGCACAATTGGTATGACTGGATGTAGAGACTCCTCTTGCGGTTGATAAAACTGCAGCACAGGAATAATTACAGCGTCTCCCATTCTGGGCCAATCCGCAGGTAAATCTCCCAAATCCGTATGTATGACCGCTTCATCATTTTCTTTCTGAAGGACAACAGGTTCTTCTTCACGAAGCTTTAATGGGCCAGGACACAACTTTAGATGATCTCTAGACACAGTTGCAGTCGTTTTTCCTCCATCCTTGCTGATGGTACAGGTTTTTCTGTTATCAAATTTGGAATTTTGCACGACATATGGCTCCTGTTCCCACTGATCATCCAATTTGTGCATCCTTCTTTTTCTTTTTAGCACGATTTCTCCAGGCATAAGAGGCTTAGCGGGAGCATTTTTGTTATAGTTCTTCTCTTGTTTTTCTCTTACTCTATTGAGACTGTCCTCCACGCAGGCTTGTACTCTCCTGTACTGTTCTTGTCGAGTTGTGTCCCAATCTTCAGCACTGTCATCAGCCTCTGGTTCTACCACACCAAGTTCTAAATCCATTGGCAGCCTTCCTGGTCTTGCTCTCATAAGGTAGGCTGGAGTGCAGTTGGTGGAACTTACTGGTATGTGGTTGTACAAGTCAACCAGGTCAGGTAGCAAGTCAGGCCACCGATTTCTTTCTTCCAGTGGTACAGATTTCAGTAAGTCGATGACAATGTGATTCATCTTTTCACAAAGGCCATTGGTCTGAGGGTGGTACGGTGTTGTTCTGATCTTCTTACACCCATACAATTGACAGAATTCCTGAAACAGTTCAGCTGTTCTGGATATCCGTGTGGTCTGCAGAAACTTGCTTGGAAGGTTCTTGCTGCTGTCTCTGCTGTCATATCTTTGACAGGGGCGACCACCAGAAACCTGGAATAGTGATCCACCATGGTCAGGGCATATGAGTATCCTGACCTGCTTGGGGACAACTTGACGTGATCCAATGCTACGATCTCCAGGGGACGAGTCGTCCGGATAGGCTGCAAGGGTGCCTTCTGACTACAGTAGTCTTTTCGTCTGAGGCCACAGGGTCCACAGTTCCGGCACCACTTCTCGATGGAGCTGCGCATCCCTACCCAGTAGAACCGACACCTCAACAGGGTCTCCAGCTTTTTCCAGCCAAAGTGTCCTGCTTGATCGTGGTACGCTTCTAACACCATTTGGATGTCTGCTCTGGGAACCACTATTTGCCAAACCATCTCATGGGTCCTTGGGTCGACGTATCTCCTGCACAACTTCTCACGGTATATGAACAACCGGCTTCTCTCATTCCACAGGAGCTTTGCTGGTATGGGTGCGTCTTTCTCCAAGGAGGAACCTTCCTGTCTTATCAGCTCCTTGACACGGCTGACCACTGGATCGCTGTCCTGAGTCTCCTTCCAGCTGTGATGAGGTAAAGGGTTCAACATCTCACCACACCGCTTTCTGTAGACTCGTTGCTCTTGGACCATCCCGTTTCGGTGGAACGCAGGTAGCTCGATTTCTTCCAGATCATCTGATTCTTCCTCTGTGTCGGATTCATGCGGCATTCTGGACAAGGCGTCCGCGTTAGCATTTTTACGGCCCGCTCTGTACTTGATGGTAAACTGATAGTTTGACAGCCGAGCCATCCAACGTTGCTCCATGGCTCCCAGCTTGGCTGTTTCAAGGTGCGTCAAGGGGTTGTTGTCTGTGTACGCAGTGAACTTGTTGGAGGCAAGGTAATGTTTGAATCTTTCGGTAATGGCCCAGACCAGTGCTAGGAACTCCAGTTTGAAGCTGCTATAGTTGTCCGGGTTCCTCTCAGTTGGCCTGAGCTTTCTGCTGGCATATACGATGACTTTTTCTTGGCCACTCTGCTTCTGACTGAGGACTGCTCCCAATCCCTCGTTACTGGCATCGGTGTACTGCAGGAACGGTTGGCTGTAATCAGGGTAGGCTAAGATTTCATCGCCGGTCAGGATCTCTTTCATCTCTTTGAATGCCTCAGCTTGTTCTTTACCCCAATTGAATGGAGGGTTTCTGCTCTTGAGAGGTTGTCCGACCAGGAGGTCCTGTAAAGGCGCCGCTTTCTTGGTGTAATCTTTTACAAACCTCCTGTAGTAACCTGTTAGTCCCAGGAACTGACGCACCTCCTTTAGATTCTTCGGCTCCGGCCATTTCTGGATGGCTGTGACCTTCTCGGGGTCCGGCGCTACTCCTTCGGAACTGACAATATGTCCCAAGTACTGTACCTTCCGTTTGAGCAGATGGCACTTTGAGGGCTTCAGTTTCATCCCATACTTGGACAGTGACTCGAATACCTCTGCCAGGTGCTTCAGATGATCTTCATATGTCTTGGAGTACACAATCACGTCGTCCAGGTACAGCAACACGGTTTCAAAGTTGAGATGTCCCAGACAGCTCTCCACCACTCTCTGGAATGTTCCTGGGGCACTGCTGAGGCCAAACAGCATTCTGTCAAACTCGCAGAGTCCCATTGGGGTGGTGAAAGCAGTTTTCTCCCGATCCTCCTCAGCCACAGCTACTTGCCAGTACCCACTAGTAAGGTCGAGGGTAGAAAAGTAGTTAGCCGTTTTCAGAGCAGCTAAGGATTCCTCTATACGTGGTAATGGGTATGCATCTTTATGTGTTATACGATTTACTTGTCTGTAATCTACACACATTCGCATGCTACCATCCTTTTTCTTAACTAGAACTAGAGGTGCTGCCCAGGGACTACAACTATCCCTTATCACCCCGGCTTCCTTCATGTCATGCAACATTTCCTTAGCTTTCTGATAGTGGGCTGGAGGTATAGGCCTGTACCGCTCTTTGATGGGAGGATGACTGCCTGTAGGGATATGATGCTGTACTCCCTTAATTGTCCCAAAGTCGAGTGGGTGTTTGCTAAATACTTGTGCGTACTCTTGTACCACCCGTAGTACCCCCTGTTTCTGGTGGACGGAAATGGTGTCTGTCCCTATATGAAGCTGCTGACACCAGTCCGCTACCGGGGTTGCCGGATCATTATCCTCCGCTGGTTGGCGGGAGGCTAAGGACTCGGTTGTGAGGATAGAATTGTTATCTACGGCATGTAATTTAGCAACTGTAGCATAACGTGGTAAATTTACTTCATCGTCTCCCCAGTTGAGAAGCCGTACTGGTACTCTCCCATTTACTACTTCCACTACCCCTCTAGCAATCATGAGTGTAGGTCTGTGTTCTGAACGATGGGGCTCTACTACTGCTTGGTAGTTCTGTCCTCTCAGACCCATGGCTGCTCTACACCATATTAACATTTCACTCATTGGGGGTATTACAATGGGATTCGAGTCCGTGACCCGTACATTACCGATTTCACCATCTGTAAGCTTCGCTTGCTGCTGGCACATCAGGGCCCGGATCTCCCTCTGGATCACTCCCTTCTGCTTTGGCTTGGCAACTTCAGCGAGCTGTTGGAGCAAAAACACAACTTCTCCCAGACAGTTACTGATAACGTTAGTACCTAATATCACATTTAGGCCATTTTCCTCATTTACAGTCCTTACTACTAGAAGTCCCTGATCCTTCAGCTCCACTCTGCCCACTTTTACGTCCACATTTTTGGCTCCGAGTACTTCAACAGGGAGACCATTGGAGGCGTACACTGTAAAGTCAGGGCTCGGGGGCTGGAGACTGTTCTTTGACCAAAATTTATTATAAAGGACATCAGGTATTATGGTCACCTGGGATCCAGTGTCCAGCAGTGCAGGAATTGCAATCCCGTCCAGAATGATGGACAGGTAGGGTCGTCCACCCACGAACCTGCGGTTCCAGTCTAAGGGGCCTGATGAGTCTACTCCTGGGTGTTGGCCCTCTGACCCAGGATCGGCTCGTTTAAAGGACATTGCTGAGCCATATGACCTTTTTGGTTGCAGCGGTAGCAGATGATCTCTCGGCGAGGATGGTGTTGATCAGGAGTCGCTCCTGGGGGTGGCGTGGTCCTCCTCCGGTGAGGCGACGTCCTCCATTTCCTCCGGTTCATCCAAGGGACATCCTCCGGACAGTCGGCTAGTAGGATCTTTCCTCCTTCTTCTTTCCGCAGTTGCAGGGCATTCATTACAGTGGCCAGGTTCTTAGTCAGCTGGCGCACTTCTGAGCGCAGACATTCCAACTCACTAGGGGGCGCCACCTGCGTTTTAGCTTCTGCCACCTGCGGGGAAAAGGTGGGTACTGCCGGCTTTAGAGTGGCTTCCCCGGGTGATACTGATTTGCCACCTCTGGCTTTTCCAAGGGTCGCAGTCCTTTTATTGCCATGTCCTTTAGGGCATCAAAAGTGGCATCTGGATGATCCAAGGACCACCAGTTTACAGTCCTGCCTTCCGCTGGAGACCTCAGTCCCCGCACGAATTGCTCTTTCAACATTTGGCTCTCATCAATGGGACTTGTGGGGTTAACCTGTTTGAGAGCTCGCAGGGCCCCCTGTAGTCGGCAGGCGTAGTCCCTAATACTGTCACCTGGTCTCTGGGAGCACTGATTAAAATGCCATCCGGAGATCCGTTTCTGTGCGGTCCTCAAAGATGGCCTGTAGCTTTAAGAGAATCGCAGGTACTGACTCCTGGTCTGCAGTGGGCCAAGTCTCTACTTCTCTCTCAGCCGCACCAGCTAACTGTCCTATTACCACAGCAGCTTTTTGCTTTTCAGTCATTGAGTACATGTCCAGTATACTACATATTTTCCGTTTAAACCCTGGCAGGGTGTCGGGCTCGCCGCTGTATTGAGGGAGCCACTTCGCTCCTGGCATGTATGGGAGCGTTAGGGGCATGAGCGGGACCACCGGACCAGGTGAGGGTCCCGCACCTCCATCCTGCACTACAATGCCAAGCGGTGGGCTATTGGGGCCACCGGCGGGGGCCGCTCCGTCTGCCGGTTGCTGCGACATGTGGGTGCCCCCTGTTTAGTCGGAGCCTACCTCTTTCAAAGGCTGCAGCGTCGCAGGCACAGCGGTGGAGACAGGACCTTTTTCGCTGGCGCTGTGTTGTCAGAGCGTTCACTTCCGCTCCCACAGGACCTGCCGCCGCGTCAGAGTTGGGGGCGGGACTAGGGAACAGCGCGCTCTTCCAGGTACGCCCACAAATGCACGCCCACCTTCTTCTCCAGCGCCTCAGGGCGCGAATATAGCGGTAAAAATGGCGGTATTTGGCGCCAAAAGTGACACACAGCAAACAGTCTTTTTCACAAAACAGTTCAATAGGCAACACAGGACTCACAATTGCAAGCTTCGCATCCTGTTCGTGACGCCAGGTTAGATGACTCACACCACATGTGTGGATACCAGGGCTATGGGGTACTCGGAGCCGAGCCCATTGATTTCTATGGGAGATGTCACTGGCAGCGGGACTCGTTCCGTGGCCCTGGCGGTCATAAAATGGGGATATTTACAGGGGATTTGTAGTTAGTTCGTGACGCCACCTGTGGTATCTGATCAATTGGACCAGCGCTGCTATAAGGATCTTCACAGGGGATGTTATGGGGCAGCTAAATGGTTGGTCTCCCACAGGTGAGACTGGTCCTGGAAGTCTATGGTGATGATGCAGGGTGTAGTAAAGAATTCAGTCACACACAATGCAGCTTCTCTCCATACCTTTACTTGCAGATGTTTCAGGCAGGTCCCGGGGAGCTGGTCGGGGTGGAGAATGCACATTCAGGATAACCGCTGAGCAGGTTAGAGGCCTCCTTTACTTCATATGTATGTGAGTCCAAACTTGCATGGAGCAAAGTTAACTCTGCAATCTCCAGCTTACTCAATAGCTGCAACGCCCGGCCGACGTTGTGGTGGAGCCTTTTGGTTGGTGAGAACAGAGTCCCTCTATGCAGGGCCCTGCTAAAAGTCCTTGTTCCCCCTGACTCCGTTTACGTATCAGCGCTTAGGGCTACCTTCTGCGACCTGTAGTCCAGAAAGCCTCCGGTTTCTTGTTACTAGGCGTGAAGCGCTAGCAACGCTTCGGACCCGGTGTCCGGTGAATTAGTGCAGGTAATCTGGTACCTGGTGCACTAGCATCTATCTTCTCCACTGTGCCCTTCGCCCTGCTCTCGCTCTTAACATAAGCACTTGTAGCTTTGATGGAAATGTCAGCTTTCTCCAGAGCTCACTGATCAGCTCTCAGTATCCTCCAAGTCCAGACTGGACTGACACTGAACTGCACTGTCCTAAGACAGGAAACAGAATGAACTGAGCTCTTCTCAGACAGGAAACTTGAATGAACTCTGCTACGTGTCACTACCTCTTATACCC
Source organism: Oophaga sylvatica (assembly GCA_033576555.1). Classification (NCBI taxonomy): domain Eukaryota; kingdom Metazoa; phylum Chordata; class Amphibia; order Anura; family Dendrobatidae; genus Oophaga; species Oophaga sylvatica. Next base: position 748,962 of record JARQOD010000004.1, on the reverse strand, counting down.
TGGTGGGTGTGTCTGAATGTGTGAGTGACGTGAATGGATATCAAGCTTTTGCGGTTACCTTCCTGTGCATTTTCCTGGATTATGTGTGCCTGACATAGCTGGGCCACACATCGTATTGTATTGTAAGATGTTCCTGGAGGTCATGAGTTCCTCAGCGAAGCTTATTTTTGTATTGTGTGGTTTTGATAGATGTGTTTTCAGCCAGGTGGCTTTTGTGTTTCTTTTTGGGCGATGGACCAGAGTTTTCTTTGTCAGGTTTGGTGTGAAGTGTGTATGTGTGTATTAATAAAATGTTTCTTCTCTCCTTGGGTGAGGTAACCTGGGGAGGAGGAGATCTGGAGGAAGAGGAAACAAAAAGTGAAAAGAAGTCAACTGCCATTCTAGGCTGAAGTCGCCTTTCTCAGATCGCAGCCGCTCAGCAGCTTGAGGCTGGGCAAGTGCAGGAATGGGAGACCGGCTGGGAATCCCTGTTCCAGTGGATGTTTTGACGGTAAAGGACAGAAAAACAGCATAAGAGAGAAGGAGGAAGCTTCTCTGAGATAGGAGAAGACAGAGTTTGGTTTTTTTTGGGGGGGGGGGTTGCTTTGAATGGGGGCAGTTATGCTGGACTCTGACTTTTGCTTGGACTGGGGGGGGGTAATGTTGGACTCGGACGGTTGTTTTGCTGTGGTTTGGATTTTGCTATTTATTGATTGTAAGTTTTGTATTTTTTATAATAAGAGTTCACTTCATACATAGTTATACAGTCACCACTAGAGGGAGCTTACTGCATATAGATTTATACAGTCACCACTAGAGGGAGCTCACTGCATACAGATTTATACAGTCACCACTAGAGAGAGCTCACTACATACAGATTTAGAGAGCCACCACTGGAGGGAGCGCACTGCATACAGATTTATACAGCCACCACAAGAGGGAGCTCGCTACATTCAGATTTTTACAGCCACCACTAGAGGGAGCTCACTGCATGCAGATTTATACAGCCACCACTAGAGGGGGCTCACTGCATGCAGATTTATAAATAATCACCTTCCATGATTTCTCTTTCTTCCACTATATCAGCATTTCAAGCAACGACTATTGGTGGCTAGTGCGCCCATGTGTCGCGAGAAATAACTACACCAGTGCTGTGGTCTGCTTTATTTTCATGATTGTAGCATATCTATCTCTTTATAAGACACAGACCCTCCTTAAATGAAATTAATGTACCAATTTAAAAGCTGCCCTAGTGGCCCAAAATATGTAACACATCAGCTACCTCCACAGACTGTTACATTGTAACAAACATGCAAAAGAGATTTGTGCTGCTGATTGGCTGTCCAGTCTGGGTAAACTGTAACAAACCCTCAGCTGTGAGACAAGTGAGTTGTGTCGGGGCGTATGATGTTTGTGTGCTCATGTAAATTAAATACGTAGAGTACGTTGGTGGCAAATTAAATATTTCCTTTCCTCGCACAGACAGATATTGTGGCTGCTTGTTTCCCTGTGCCCACATGCGGGGCGTATGCCTGCGGTGCCATAAAGTTCTGCAGCAGCTGCAGCCTCTGCTCTTCTCTTTGCAGAGTGAAGGAGCGTGTTTATGCAGCCCGGCTTGTGTACACAGTGGAAGTGTGAGGGCTTCTGTTGGCTCCACCGCTGGACCAGGGAGAATTATTTGCAACCACCCACAGCCCGGCCGGCCGAGCCTGCGGGCAGGGGATTTATGGGGCATATTAGAGTATAGGGCGCAGCGCTGCGGTGCCAGCTCGGACATCTGCGGAGCATTGTGCCCAGTGGGCGAGGCCGGCCCCTGATAAGAGTGGCATGGACCTGGGATGGGGGGAACATATCATCCAGAACCTTCAGGAAATCCCGTTCTGTGTTATTTACAGCGCCCCTCCCAGGGGTGACCTCACTGCACACTATGATAAATGGGGCTGTGTATATGGCACGCGGGCGGGGGGCTCACCCCTATTTATAGAATCTATTCCTGGCTCCTGGCGGCTGTCTCTTGTTGTCTTTTCTCCTCCCCAGGTGTATGTTGGATACAATTTACCTCTCATCACTCACAGGCGGCCGTGCCAGGGTCCGGCATCCAGAACAAACATGGGCGCACAGGGAGAGGGAGCACGGAGAGCACAAATATATACAGACTTCTACACGGCCGGTGAGGACGGGTTATATACACTGTACACACAGGGGAGATGGAGTTACTCCGTTATATAATACAGAATTACACCGGATGCCGCTGACGGATCCCTGAACACACAGACGGGGCAGCGCGCAGCTCTTAAAGGGGCGCTCCCACCTAAGACCACCTAGGTGGAGAATGAATGGAGGCAGCTCTCTCTAGTCATGATTACTTGGCCAGACGGAGCTTATAATATCCTAGAGAGAGCCTTTGGGTTTCAATGGCCTCTGTTGCCGCTTGTAACCAATCAGAGCTCAGCTTTATTTGATAAAAAAGTTTGGGTAAAATGAAAGCTGCAATGTGATTGGCTGCTATGGTCAATAACGACATAGATAAATCTGTCCCGATGACTCCAAAAGTGCCAGTGAGGGGCTGGGAAGTCGGTTGGCACATTTGTTCTTCTCTTCTGTGCTCGGCTGATTGTGTCACTTGCAGAGGCAATAAATAGAGTTGAACCCCACAATCTCGTTCTCTGCTCTATTCACTCTTCTCCTCTCCCTGGTCATGCAGTGAGACCCTGATTCTTGTGATCGCACATTTACTTGTTAGTTATGGTAAAACCTTTTTAACCACTTCCTACACTACATGGCGATGCAGGTGACGATGTATGGGGCGAGCTCAGAGTGGGACCAGAATTAACGCTACTATTGCTGTTAAATAGCACGATCCCGATACGGGTTCAGGCTGGGCTTCTTAGGAGATCACCATTTTCACTATATACCTCAATACTGAAGTATTGTGGTATATAGTACAGTATAGTGAGTGATCAAATCGATTGCAGGTTCTAATCCTCTAGGGAGGAATAAAGTATATAGATAAAAATACACAAAATTTTAAAACATGCAACCAATCTGAGCACAGCTTTCATTTGTTAAAAAGTTTGGGTGAAATTAAATCTGTGATGTGATTGGCTGCTATATCCAATATAGATATAAATAAATTTGCCCCAATGTCTCCCAAAGTGCCAGTCATGGGCTGGAAAGTCGGTTGGCACATTTGTCCTTCTGTGCTTGGCTGATTGTGTCACTGACAGAGGGAACTGATAGACTAGAACCACACAATCTCGATCCCTGCTCTATTCACTCTCCTCCCCTCCGTGGTCGTGTAGTGAGGAGGAATAGGGGGCTCAGGACCCTAATTCTTGTCATCACTCATTTACTTGTTAATTATGGTTAAAAAAAATTAACCCCTTCGAGTGCCGATGTATGGAGCGAGCTCAGAGTAGGACCAGAATTAAGTCAGCTGTCAAATAGCACAATCCTGAAGAGGGCTCAGGCAGGGCTTCCTAAGAGATCACCATTTTCCCTATATACTGCACCTCCCCCCAAATGATGCAATAAAAAGTGATTACATTGGCATCTGTACCCCAGAACATTTTTTTGCAGATGTGGTTGGTGATCTGGAGCCATAGACAAGAGCTGCGTGTGGCTGTCCATAGGCAATGAAGGAATAAGCTGCCTAATGAACGACTAATGCTCTATCCAGACAGGGCTCTATGGGATCGGTGGTCTTCCAGCAGTTGGACCCCAGCTATGAGTGAGCTATCCATTCAGTAGATACGTGATGGCACAAACCCTTTAAGTGTCAGGTCACCTTTAGTGCACAGTGGATGGAGCCCTTCTTGGGGTGCTGCATCAAGTCTCGGGTGCAAGTACAATCTCTGCACCCCCTATTGGAAACAGGCTGATGTAAAGGGGTCTCCATAGCCGTCACCCCTTTAAAAAATGATTCTGTGGTCACAATGCAGAAAGGATCATCTCCATTACAAATCCATCCAATATTTCAGTAAGGTAAGAGCCGTCGTATTACGAGCAGCAACCGAGAGGCGGAAACCACAAGACAGAGGGATATACTGCTGCACAAATATACCCACAGAGCGGCATTGTACCGCCGAGCAGGACTTGGTAAACGGATAGTAGAGAGACCACCGGTCCAGTGCAAGGGGGGAGGTGACAACGAGGATTTATAGGGCAGAGCGGGTCTGCGGCACAGAACACATTATACAGAGGTGAGACGGGCGACCATCCGCTCTACGCATCACCGTGACATGTCAGGGGGTGAAAAACATCCTGGTAAGGGGTCAGGACAGGTGGTCTCACACCTTGGTAGGTGTCAGTACAGGGTGGACGAGTGACATCACTGTCCGTGCTGTGATGTCATTGGATAGTGAGGTCACTGTACTGTGATGTGATTGGATAGTGAGGTCACTTCCCCTGTTCTGTGATGTCATTGGATAGTGAGGTCACTTCCCCTGTTCTGTGATGTCATTGGATAGTGAGGTCACTGCACCTGTGCTGTGATGTCACTGCCCCTGTAGTGTGATGTCATTAGATAGTGAGGTCACTTCCCCTGTGCTGTGATGTCATTGGATAGTGAGGTCACTAACCCTGTGCTGTGATGTCATTGGATAGTGAGGTCACTGCTCCTGTGCTGTGATGTCATTGGATAGTGAGGTCACTGCTCCTGTGCTGTGATGTCACTTCCCCTGTGCTGTGATGTCATTGGATAGTGAGGTCACTAACCCTGTGCTGTGATGTCATTGGATAGTGAGGTCACTGCTCCTGTGCTGTGATGTCATTGGATAGTGAGGTCACTGCTCCTGTGCTGTGATGTCACTGCCCCTGTAGTGTGATGTCATTAGATAGTGAGGTCACTTCCCCTGTGCTGTGATGTCATTGGATAGTGAGGTCACTGCCCCTGTGCTGTGATGTCATTGGATAGTGATGTCATTACCTCAGTGCACAGCACCACACTTACTGATGAGAATGTAATCAGTTCTGACCCAAATGTCACCATTGACCAAAAAATAAATGGTCCGAGTTCCAGCACCAGACGCACGGTCACGGGCTGGACAAGTAATGTGGCTGATTATTGGGGTTCCCACAGGTCACCACCGGCGTATAGCGCCAGACACACCCAATAAAACCCTGTTATATCATGGACACGTGTGGTTCATAGCACGGAGCATGTCATAGACATCAGACACATGGGTGAGGGAAGCTCCTCCAGGGGGCGCAATAATCCCTGATACAGAGCGCTATCACAGAACCGCTGCAGCGATCCCAGATTTTATTGTTCCTCCAGGAATAATCACATGGAGGAGACATTTCCTACAGCCACACCTATCATAATAATATAACACTCGGCCCCGGGGTGAACTCACATATCGGCTGCATCAGCAGAATAGTGAGTGCAGCTCTGGAGTATAATACAGGAGGTAACTCAGGATCAGTAATGTAATGTATGTACACAGTGACTGCACCAGCAGAATAGTGAGTGCAGCTCTGGGGTATAATACAGGATGTAACTCAGGATCAGTAATGTATGTACACAGTGACTGCACCAGCAGAATAGTGAGTGCAGCTCTGGAGTATAATACAGGATGTAACTCAGGATCAGTAATGTAATGTATGTATACAGTGACTCCACCAGCAGAATAGTGAGTGCAGCTCTGGAGTATAATACAGGATGTAACTCAGGATCAGTAATGTAATGTATGTACACAGTGACTCCACCAGCAGAATAGTGAGTGCAGCTCTGGAGTATAATACAGGATGTAACTCAGGATCAGTAATGTAATGTATGTACACAGTGACTGCACCAGCAGAATAGTGAGTGCAGCTCTGGAATATAATACAGGATGTAACTCAGGATCAGTAATGTATGTACACAGTGACTACACCAGCAGAATAGTGAGTGCAGCTCTGGAGTATAATACAGGAGGTAACTCAGGATCAGTAATGTAATGTATGTACACAGTGACTACACCAGCAGAATAGTGAGTGCAGCTCTGGAGTATAATACAGGATGTAACTCAGGATCAGTAATGTATGTACACAGTGACTGCACCAGCAGAATAGTGACTGCAGCTCTGGAGTATAATACAGGATGTAACTCAGGATCAGTAATGTAATGTATGTATACAGTGACTCCACCAGCAGAATAGTGAGTGCAGCTCTGGAGTATAATACAGGATGTAACTCAGGATCAGTAATGTAATGTATGTACACAGTGACTGCACCAGCAGAATAGTGAGTGCAGCTCTGGAGTATAATACAGGATGTAACTCAGGATCAGTAATGTAATGTATGTATACAGTGACTCCACCAGCAGAATAGTGAGTGCAGCTCTGGAGTATAATACAGGATGTAACTCAGGATCAGTAATGTAATGTATGTACACAGTGACTGCACCAGCAGAATAGTGAGTGCAGCTCTGGGGTATAATACAGGATGTAACTCAGGATCAGTAATGTAATGTATGTACACAGTGACTGCACCAGCAGAATAGTGAGTGCAGCTCTGGAGTATAATACAGGATGTAACTCAGGATCAGTAATGTAATGTATGTACACAGTGACTGCACCAGCAGAATAGTGAGTGCAGCTCTGGAGTATAATACAGGATGTAACTCAGGATCAGTAATGTAATGTATGTACACAGTGACTGCACCAGCAGAATAGTGAGTGCAGCTCTGGGGTATAATACAGGATGTAACTCAGGATCAGTAATGTAATGTATGTACACAGTGACTGCACCAGCAGAATAGTGAGTGCAGCTTGAGGGTATAATACAGGAGTAACTCGGATCTAGTAATGTATGTACACAGTGACTGCACCAGCAGAATAGTGAGTGCAGCTCTGGGTATAATACAGGAGTAACTCAGGATCAGTAATGTAATGTATGTACACAGTGACTGCACCAGCAGAATAGTGAGGCAGCTGAGGTATATACAGGATGTAACTCAGGATCAGTAATGTAATGTATGTACACAGTGACTGCACCAGCAGAATAGTGAGTGCAGCTCTGGGTATATACAGGATGTAACTAGGATCAGTAATGTAATGTATGTACACAGTGACTGCACCAGCAGAATAGTGAGGCAGCTCTGGGTATAATACAGGAGTAACTCAGGATCAGTGTAATGTATGTACACAGTGACTGCACCAGCAGAATAGTGAGTGCAGCTCTGGAGTATAATACAGGATGTAACTCAGGATCAGTAATGTAATGTATGTACACAGTGACTGCACCAGCAGAATAGTGAGTGCAGCTTGGGTATATACAGGATGTAACTCAGGATCAGTAATGTAATGTATGTACACAGTGACTGCACCAGCAGAATAGTGAGTGCAGCTCTGGGTATTACAGGATGTAACTCAGGATCAGTAATGTAATGTATGTACACAGTGACTGCACCAGCAGAATAGTGAGTGCAGCTCTGGGGTATAATACAGGATGTAACTCAGGATCAGTAATGTAATGTATGTAACATGACTGCACCAGCAGAATAGTGAGTGCAGCTCTGGAGTATAATACAGGATGTAACTCAGGATCAGTAATGTAATGTATGTACACAGTGACTGCACCAGCAGAATAGTGAGTGCAGCTCTGGAGTATAATACAGGATGTAACTCAGGATCAGTAATGTAATGTATGTACACAGTGACTGCACCAGCAGAATAGTGAGTGCAGCTCTGGGAGTATAATACAGGATGTAACTCAGGATCAGTAATGTAATGTATGTACACAGTGACTGCACCAGCAGAATAGTGAGTGCAGCTCTGGGTATAATACAGGATGTAACTCAGGATCAGTAATGTAATGTATGTACACAGTGACTGCACCAGCAGAATAGTGAGTGCAGCTCTGGAGTATAATACAGGATGTAACTCAGGATCAGTAATGTAATGTATGTACACAGTGACTGCACCAGCAGAATAGTGAGTGCAGCTCTGGGGTATAATACAGGAGTAACTCAGGATCAGTAATGTAATGTATGTACACAGTGACTGCACCAGCAGAATAGTGAGTGCAGCTCTGGAGTATAATACAGGATGGTAACTCAGGATCAGTAATGTAATGTATGTACACAGTGACTGCACCAGCAGAATAGTGAGTGCAGCTCTGGAGTATAATACAGGATGTAACTCAGGATCAGTAATGTAATGTATGTACACAGTGACTGCACCAGCAGAATAGTGAGTGCAGCTCTGGGTATAATACAGGATGTAACTCAGGATCAGTAATGTAATGTATGTACACAGTGACTGCACCAGCAGAATAGTGAGTGCAGCTCTGGGGTATAATACAGGATGTAACTCAGGATCAGTAATGTAATGTATGTACACAGTGACTGCACCAGCAGAATAGTGAGCGCAGCTCTGGGGTATAATACAGGATGTAACTCAGGATCAGTAATGTAATGTATGTACACAGTGACTGCACCAGCAGAATAGTGAGTGCAGCTCTGGAGTATAATACAGGATGTAACTCAGGATCAGTAATGTAATGTATTACACAGTGACTGCACCAGCAGAATAGTGAGTGCAGCTTCTGGAGTATAATACAGGATGTAACTCAGGATCAGTAATGTAATGTATGTACACAGTGACTGCACCAGCAGAATAGTGAGTGCAGCTCTGGAGTATAATACAGGATGTAACTCAGGATCAGTAATGTAATGTATGTACACAGTGACTGCACCAGCAGAATAGTGAGTGCAGCTCTGGAGTATAATACAGGATGTAACTCAGGATCAGTAATGTAATGTATGTACACAGTGACTGCACCAGCAGAATAGTGAGTGCAGCTCTGGAGTATAATACAGGAATGTAACTCAGGATCAGTAATGTAATGTATGTACACAGTGACTGCACCAGCAGAATAGTGAGTGCAGCTCTGGAGTATAATACAGGATGTAACTCAGGATCAGTAATGTAATGTATGTACCCAGTGACTGCACCAGCAGATAGTGAGTGCAGCTCTGGAGTTAATACAGGATGTAACTCAGGATCAGTATGTAATGTATTACACAGTGACTGCACCAGCAGAAAGTGAGTGCAGCTCTGGAGTATAATACAGGATGTAACTCAGGATCAGTAATGTAATGTATGTACACAGTGACTGCACCAGCAGAATAGTGATGCACAGCTCTGGGGTATAATACAGGATGTAACTCAGGATCAGTAATGTAATGTATGTACACAGTGACTGCACCAGCAGAATAGTGAGCGCAGCTCTGGGGTATAATACAGGATGTAACTCAGGATCAGTAATGTAATGTATGTACACAGTGACTGCACCAGCAGAATAGTGAGTGCAGCTCTGGAGTATAATACAGGATGTAACTCAGGATCAGTAATGTATGTATACACAGTGACTGCACCAGCAGAATAGTGAGTGCAGCTCTGGAGTTATAATACAGGATGTAACTCAGGATCAGTAATGTAATGTATGTACACAGTGACTGCACCAGCAGAATAGTGAGGCAGCTCTAGGGTATAATACAGGATGTAACTCAGGATCAGTAATGTAATGTATGTACACAGTGACTCACCAGCAGAATAGTGAGTGCAGCTCTGGAGTATAATACAGGATGTAACTCAGGATCAGTAATGTAATGTATGTACACAGTGACTGCACCAGCAGAATAGTGAGCGCAGCTCTGGAGTATAATACAGGATGTAACTCAGGATCAGTAATGTAATGTATGTACACAGTGACTGCACCAGCAGAATAGTGAGTGCAGCTCTGGAGTATAATACAGGATGTAACTCAGGATAAGTAATGTATGTACACAGTGAGTGCACCAGCAGAATAGTGAGTGCAGTCTGGAGTATAATACAGTATGTAACATTTCAGTTATATTTACCACTGACGATCTAAGAAAAGACCTGTGGACAGTCTCGCTCCCGCCCTTGGCAGACACAGAGACAGATGATCAGGGGGAAAATGTTTATTCACAGACAGAGTTAGGACGTTTTTCATGTAAACAGATATGAGATTCCAATTCTCTAAATTCCTTCTTTATCGGTTTTGTAGGATTCCTCACATTCTGGGCACCTGGAGAACACGAGCTCCGATAAGACATCAGAGACACATGGTAGCTGAGCGCACGTGTCCGGAGGAACATGGAATAAAGAGTACATGGAATGTGGACGGGCAAATACGGGACATTGTTTTCTTGTCGTACGGTTCTGCCGATTCCTGACTTTTGATCGCTTATGTCACATACCGTCATTCTGGCCACAGACTGGGCTTCTTGGGAGGGCAAATGTAGGTGGTGTTCAGTAGGCTTCCACCTGTCAGGGTGACCCGTCAGCCATTCGCAATCACATCTCAGAGGTTGGAACGGGCGATCGGAGCAGGAGCCACCGTTTGGATGTCACTCTCAGTGATTTTCAGCAGCATCTAAACGGTTAAGCAGCAGCAGCAACTGGAGCTCGCTTTGGTTGCTGCTGTTTCGGGCAGATTGTGGCTGAATAGTCTCCGCAGGAAAAAAATAATAATATACTTATTTTAATGCATTTTATGGATTACAAAATGTTATCATTAACAAATACAACTTGTAGATAAATCCTCGCTCTGCCACTACAGAGAAAAATAGCTATGGATCTCAAAGGCAGAACTGAAAAAAATACTGTCTGAAGGTGGAAATACGTTGAATTCTTTTTATGGGTCGAAGTTTTCTGTAAAGATAATTATTTCTGGAGGAGAATCTGATGCTATTTACGGTATAGATTGGATTTAGTGCCGTCGTCTGCTGCCACTAGTGGTGAGACTGTGGTACTGCAGGCGACACTTCATCACATCATGACGACGGGATTGCTACAGAAATCGGACGCTTTTTCTAGTGCACTTATGATAAAAAAAAATTCTGTCCATACCCCATTGTATCTGCAGCGCCATCCAAAGGCGATGGAAGGAAGCACAAGTCCCAAAGGTCATTGACTCCTATGTGGACCGGATTCGCTGTGCATTCACAGAACACGCGCGGCATCCGTGACTTAATCCGTCCCACACAAATTTCTGTTTGCTTTCGTCCCACAGACAGTAAAAAAAAAAATAAAAAAATATGGAAATGTTATTAATCCCTACAAGATATGTCCGGGACTCGGGCTGAATGTTCCTTCCATATCTCCTGCCACACGACTGCTGTCTGCCCTCGCCCTGGCAGGATTAGACACAGACAGCTGACCGCACTCTCGCCGCGCCGTGCCAGATTCTGCTTCCTAAAAGTTTTTCCTGAAAATTTCACTCTGGGGACGACGTCTGTGATCTCAGCTTTCTGCGCCTCCGTCTGACGTCTGGAGACAAGAAAAGGAGTGAGAGCGAGGGAAAGGCGCAAGAACCGGAGGCACAATGACTGCTCACATGTATCGAAGCCTCCATGCGTCCTGCCCCGACCTCAGTCGACACCTAACAGACATTCCCACTTACAGGATTATTCCCATTGTCCTGAATGGTTTGTCAGATAGAGCTTGTAAATGCCAGAAATATTGTAAGTGACTGATTGTTAACTTGTTCCCCAATTCTTGAGATAATAACATTATTCTTTTGTTTATAGTTTGTTGCCTTGGAGACCGACCACCGCTGATAAACAGCAGAACATGCTCAGTGCTTACAAGCAAGTTTCTATTGAGCTGGTAAGCGCTGCTTTGTAGCCAACCATGAGGAGATGTATAAAATAGATGCTAAGAAGTCAATGCAGAGTAAGAGAAATCACAATATAGTGAACCTTACCTATTTATAAAATGATATATCCGTTATCCTGTGTGAATGATAAGTTACCTCCTGTATTATACTCCAGAGCTGCACTCACTATTCTGCTGGTGTAGTCACTGTGTACATACATTACATTACTGATCCTGAGTTACATCCTGTATTATACTCCAGAGCTGCACTCACTATTCTGCTGGTGCAGTCACTGTGTACATACATTACATTACTGATCCTGAGTTACATCCTGTATTATACTCCAGAGCTGCACTCACTATTCTGCTGGTGCAGTCACTGTGTACATACATTACATTACTGATCCTGAATTACCTCCTGTATTATACTCCAGAGCTGCACTCACTATTCTGCTGGTGCAGTCACTGTGTACATACATTACATTACTGATCCTGAGTTACATCCTGTATTATACCCAGAGCTGCACTCACTATTCTGCTGGTGCAGTCACTGTGTACATACATTACATTACTGATCCTGAGTTACATCCTGTATTATACTCCAGTGCTGCACTCACTATTCTGCTGGTGCAGTCACTGTGTACATACATTACATTACTGATCCTGAGTTACATCCTGTATTATACTCCAGAGCTGCACTCACTATTCTGCTGGTGCAGTCACTGTGTTACATACATTACTGATCCTGAGTTACATCCTGTATTATACCCCAGAGCTGCACTCACTGTTCTGCTGGTGCAGTCACTGTGTACATACATTACATTACTGATCCTGAGTTACATCCTGTATTATACTCCAGAGCTACACTCACTATTCTGCTGGTGCAGTCACTGTGTACATACATTACATTACTGATCCTGAGTTACATCTGTATTATACTCCAGAGCTGCACTCACTATTCTGCTGGAGCAGTCACTGTGTACATACATTTACATTACTGATCCTGAGTTACATCCTGTATTATACTCCAGAGCTGCACTCACTATTCTGCTGGTGCAGTCATGTGTACATACATACATTACTGATCCTGAGTTACATCCTGTATTATACTCCAGAGCTGCACTCACTATTCTGCTGGTGCAGTCACTGTGTACATCATTACATTACTGATCCTGAGTTACATCCTGTATTATACCCAGAGCTGCACTCACTATTCTGCTGGTGCAGTCACTGTGTACACATTACATTACTGATCCTGAGTTACCTCCTGTATTATACTCCAGAGCTGCACTCACTATTCTGCTGGTGCAGTCACTGTGTACATACATTACATTACTGATCCTGAGTTACTCCTGTATTATACTCCAGAGCTGCACTCACTATTCTGCTGGTGCAGTCACTGTGTACATACATTACATTACTGATCCTGAGTTACATCCTGTATTATACTCCAGGCTGCACTCACTATTCTGCTGGTGCAGTCACTGTGTACATACATTACATTACTGATCCTGAGTTACATCCTGTATTATACTCCAGAGCTGCACTCACTATTCTGCTGGTGCAGTCACTGTGTACATACATTACATACTGATCCTGAGTTACATCCTGTATTATACTCCAGAGCTGCACTCACTTTCTGCTGGTGCAGTCACTGTGTACATACATTACATTACTGATCCTGAGTTACATCCTGTATTATACTCCAGAGCTGCACTCACTATTCTGCTGGTGCAGTCACTGTGTACATACATTACATTACTGATCCTGAGTTACATCCTGTATTATACTCCAGAGCTGCACTCACTATTCTGCTGGTGCAGTCACTGTGTACATACATTACATTACTGATCCTGAGTTACATCCTGTATTATACTCCAGAGCTGCACTCACTATTCTGCTGGTGCAGTCACTGTGTACATACATTACTGATCCTGAGTTACATCCTGTATTATACTCCAGAGCTGCACTCACTATTCTGCTGGTGCAGTCACTGTGTACATACATTACTGATCCTGAGTTACATCCTGTATTATACTCCAGAGTTGCACTCACTATTCTGCTGGTGCAGTCACTGTGTACATACATTACATTACTGATCCTGAGTTACATCCTGTATTATACCCCAGAGCTGCACTCACTATTCTGCTGGTGCAGTCACTGTGTACATACATTACATTACTGATCCTGAGTTACATCCTGTATTATACTCCAGAGCTGCACTCACTATTCTGCTGGTGCAGTCACTGTGTACATACATTACATTACTGATCCTGAGTTACATCCTGTATTATACTCCAGGGCTGCACTCACTATTCTGCTGGTGCAGTCACTGTGTACATACAGTCATGGCCAAAAGTTTGAGAATGACACAAATATTATATTTTCACATGATCTGCTGCCCTGTGGTTTTTATGTGTGTTTGACAGATGTTTTTATCACAGACAGAAATATAATAATTGTAAACATATGAGTAACAAAAGCTTATATTGACAGTTAGAATGAGTTAATGCAGCAAGTCAATATTTGCAGTGTTGACCCTTCTTCTTCAGGACCTCTGCAATTCTCCCTGGCATGTTCTCAATCAACTTCTGGACCAAATCCTGACTGATAGCAGTCCATTCTTGCACAATCAATGCTTTCATTTTGTCAGAATTTTTAGGTTTTTGTTTGTCCACCCGTCTCTTGATGATTGACCACAAGTTCTCAATGGGATTAAGATCTGGGGAGTTTCCAGGCCATGGACCCAAAATCTCTATGTTTTGTTCCCTGAGCCATTTAGTTATCACCTTTGCTTTATGGCAAGGTGCTCCATCATGCTGAAAAAGGCATTGTTGATCGCCAAACTGCTCTTGGAGGGTTAGGAGAAGTTGCTCTTGGAGGACATTCTGGTACCATTCTTTATTCATGGCTGTGTTTTTAGGCAAGACTGTGAGAGAGCCGATTCCCTTGGCTGAGAAGCAACCCCACACATGAATGGTTTCAGGATGCTTAACAGTTGGCATGAGACAAGACTGGTGGTAGCGCTCACCTTGTCTTCTCCGAATGAGGCGTTTTCCTGATGTCCCAAACAATCGAAAAGGGGATTCATCAGAGAAAATAACTTTACCCCAGTCCTCAGCAGTCCACTGCCTGTACCTTTTGCAGAATATCAGTCTGTCCATGATGTTTTTTTCTGGAGAGAAGTGGCTTCTTTGCTGCCCTCCTTGAGACCAGGCCTTGCTCCAAGAGTCTCCGCCTCACAGTGCGTGCAGATGCACTCACACCTGCCTGCTGCCATTCCTGAGCAAGCTCTGCACTGCTGGTAGCTCGATCCCACAGCTGAAACACTTTTAAGAGACGGTCCTGGCGCTTGCTGGTCTTTCTTGGGCGCCCTGGAGCCTTTTTGGCAACAATGGAACCTCTCTCCTTGAAGTTCTTGATGATGCGATAGATTGTTGACTGAGGTGCAATCTTTCTAGCTGCGATACTCTTCCCTGTTAGGCCATTTTTGTGCATTGCAATGATGACTGCACGTGTTTCTTTAGAGATAACCATGGTTAACAGAAGAGAAACAATGATGCCAAGCACCAGCCTCCTTTTAAAGTGTCCAGTGGTGTCATTCTTACTTAATCATGACAGATTGATCTCCAGCCATGTCCTCATCAACACCCACACCTGTGTTAATGGAGCAATCACTGAAAAGAGGTTAGCTGGTCCTTTTAAGGCAGGGCTGCAATGATGTTGAAATGTGTTTTGGGGGATAAAGTTCATTTTCTAGCCAAATATTGACTTTACAAGTAATTGCTGTTAAGCTGATCACTCTTTATAACATTCTGGAGTATATGCAAATTGCCATTAGAAAAAGTGAAGCAGTAGACTTTGTAAAAATTAATATTTGTGTCATTCTCAAAACTTTTGGCCATGACTGTACATTACATTACTGATCCTGAGTTACATCCTGTATTACATTCCAGAGCTGCACTCACTATTCTGCTGGTGCAGTCACTGTGTACATACATTACATCACTGATCCTGAGTTACATCCTGTATTATACTCCAGAGCTGCACTCACTATTCTGCTGGTGCAGTCACTGTGTACATACATTACATCACTGATCCTGAGTTACATCCTGTATTATACTCCAGAGCTGCACTCACTATTCTGCTGGTGCAGTCACTGTGTACATACATTACATTACTGATCCTGAGTTACATCCTGTATTATACTCCAGAGCTGCATTCACTATTCTGCTGGTGCAGTCACTGTGTACATACATTACATTACTGATCCTGAGTTACCTCCTGTATTATACTCCAGAGCTGCACTCACTATTCTGCTGGTGCAGTCACTGTGTACATACAGTCAGGGCCAGAAATATTTGGACAGTGACACAATTTTCGCGAGTTGGGCTCTGCATGCCACCACATTGGATTTGAAATGAAACCTCTACAACAGAATTCAAGTGCAGATTGTAACGTTTAATTTGAAGGGTTGAACAAAAATATGTGTTAGAAAATGTAGGAATTGTACACATTTCTTTACAAACACTCCACATTTTAGGAGGTCAAAAGTAATTGGACAAATAAACATAACCCAAACAAAAATTTTTATTTTCAATATTTTGTGGCGAATCCTTTGGAGGCAATCACTGCCTTAAGTCTGGAACCCATGGACATCACCAAACGCTGGGTTTCCTCCTTCTTAATGCTTTGCCAGGCCTTTACAGCCGCAGCCTTCAGGTCTTGCTTGTTTGTGGGTCTTTCCCTCTTAAGTCTGGATTTGAGCAAGTGAAATGCATGCTCAATTGGGTTAAGATCTGGTGATTGACTTGGCCATTGAAGAATGTTCCACTTTTTTGCACTCATGAACTCCTGTGTAGCTTTGGCTGTATGCTTGGGGTCATTATCCATCTGTACTATGAAGCGCCGTCCAATCAAGTTTGCAGCATTTGGCTGAATCTGGGCTGAAAGTATATCCCGGTACACTTCAGAATTCATCCGGCTACTCTTGTCTGCTGTTATGTCATCAATAAACACAAGTGACCCAGTGCCATTGAAAGCCATGCATGCCCATGCCATCACGTTGCCTCCACCATGTTTTACAGAGGATGTGGTGTGCCTTGGATCATGTGCCGTTCCCTTTCTTCTCCAAACTTTTGGCTTCCCATCATTCTGGTACAGGTTGATCTTTGTCTCATCTGTCCATAGAATACTTTTCCAGAACTGAGCTGGCTTCTGGAGGTGTTTTTCAACAAATTTAACTCTGGCCTGTCTATTTTTGGAATTGATGAATGGTTTGCATCTAGATGTGAACCTTTGTATTTACTTTCATGGAGTCTTCTCTTTACTGTTAATTTAGAGACAGATACACCTACTTCACTGAGAGTGTTCTGGACTTCAGTTGATGTTGTGAACGGGTTCTTCTTCACCAAAGAAAGTATGCGGCGATCATCCACCACTGTTGTCTTCCGTGGGCTCCCAGGTCTTTTTGGATTGATGAGTTCACCAGTGCTTTCTTTCTTTCTCAGGATGTACCAAATTGTAGATTTTGCCACTTCTAATGTTGTAGCAATTTCTTGGATGGGTTTTTTTCTGTTCTTGCAGCTTAAGGATGGTTTGTTTCACCTGCATGGAGAGCTCCTGTGACCGCATGTTTCCTTCACAGCAAAACCTTCCAAATGCAAACACCACACCTCAAATCAACTCCGGCCCTTTCATCTGCTTAATTGAGAATGACATAACAAAGGGATTGCCCACACCTGTCCATGAAATAGCCTTGGAGTCATTTGTTCAATTACTTTTGGTCCCTTTAAAAACAGGGTGGCACATGTTAAGGAGCTGAAACTCCTAAACCCTTCATCCAATATTAATGTGGATACCCTCAAATGAAAGCTGAAAGTCTGAACTTCAACTGCATCTGAATTGTTTTGTTTCAAATTCATTGTGGTAATGTCTAGAACCAAAATTAGATAAATGTTGTCTCTGTCCAAATATATATGGACCTAACTGTACATTACATTACTGATCCTGAGTTACCTCCTGTATTATACTCCAGAGCTGCACTCACTATTCTGCTGGTGCAGTCACTGTGTACATACATTACATTACTGATCCTGAGTTACATCCTGTATTATGTTCCAGAGCTGCACTCACTATTCTGCTGGTGCAGTCACTGTGTACATACATTACATTACTGATCCTGAGTTACATCCTGTATTATACTCCAGAGCTGCACTCACTATTCTGCTGGTGCAGTCACTGTGTACATACATTACATTACTGATGCTGAGTTACATCTTGTATTATACTCCAGAGCTGCACTCACTATTCTGCTGGTGCAGTCACTGTGTACATACATTACATTACTGATCCTGAGTTACCTCCTGTATTATGCTCCAGAGCTGCACTCACTATTCTGCTGGTGCAGTCACTGTGTACACACAGAAGGTACGGAAAGTATTCAGACCCCTTTACATTTTTCACTCTTTGTTTCATTGCAGCCATTTGGTAAATTCAGTAAAGTTCATTTTTTCTCATTAATGTACACTCTGCCCCATCTTAACTGAAAAAAACAGAAATGTAGAAATTTTTGCAAATTTATTAAAAAAGAAAAACTGAAATCTCACATGGTCATGAGTATTCAGCCCCTTTGCTCAGTATTGAGTAGAAGCACCTTTTGAGCTAGTACAGCTGTAAGGGGAGAAATAGGATTACCGCCTTGCTCTGCTCCCCCAATGTTCCATAATGTATAGAATGTTTCGAATGTGTTCATTATTATTTGGTTGTACTTAGCATTCGGTGGTATTGCTACATGTCAATATGTATTATCCCGCATAGTTAATGGTATTGCCACACTTTTCCTGTGTTACCATTTTTGTACATTGTATATAACTGTATTCTATGTTTAGCGACTAGGGAAAGTTCTTAGTACTTTAGTGTTAGTGGAGTTCGGGTAACTGTAGTTCTAGTCGGGGGCCACTAGATGAGAGCATACTATTGAGCCGTGTTAGTATAGGGTTTAACTCGGTCAACAAGAGGTTAACATAGGAGGGGCTGCCGGGTGTTAAGCTAGGAGTGACAGGGAAGTTTAGTCAGATGGGGCCAGGTGCCCTTAGTGTCCACACAGGCTCTAGGCCCAGGACGTCCCGACAGCCCCGCAACGTTTGCTACATGTTAGTTCCAGATATCCACATTTGAGTAACGTAAGGACAGTGTGACAGAAGAATGTGGAGGTTGTGGCAGATGCTGGGCTGGGTGGACGCCCGGGGGTCCAAAGTCGGACGGACCAAGGAACACTCAGATACAGTACGAGAGAGAGAGAGAGGAGCACTGGAGCTGCGCAGGAAACAGTACGGATGGGTCGGATGTTTTGTCAGGGGCAGCCTAACTTAGTGACTGATGATCTCTACCCTGGGGCGAAGCAGGTAGAGGGAATTGTCATTGTGGCGAGGTTGAGCCGGGTGGAAGCTGAGAAGCAGTCTAAGACGGTCCCGTCCGGGTGCGTACTGAAAGGAAGCGGCAGTGGTGAAGGGAAAGCTGAGGAATCCTATATGGAAGAATGTGTAACCAGAAATGTAACAACTGTGGATATGCTGTGCAAAGTTTGTAGTAAAGAAACCGTTCCAGTTGCAATGGACTGTGTCTCGTTTGATGGTGGTCGCCGTGGGGAAGAGTCTTTTGTTGACTGAGAAGTGCCCAGAGAGACCCGAACCTAGAGATGCAGGTACACACAGCAATGGACTTTGTGTTTATGTAGTGGACGGTCAGGAAACAGATATCCTGATGTCCGTGGTCATGACTACAGTACATGCCGTCCCTTACACAGCCATGAGTCTTCTTGGGAATGATGCAACAAGTTTTTCACACCTGAATTTGGAGATCCTCTGCCATTCTTCCTGGCAGATCCTCTCCAGTCCCGTCAGGTTGGATGGTGACGTTGGTGGACAGCCATTTTCAGGTCTCTCCAGAGTTGCTCAGTTGGGTTTAGGTCAGGGCTCTGGCTGGGTCGGTCAGGAATGGTTACAGAGTTGTTCTGAAGCCGCTCCTTTGTTATTTTAGCTGTGTGCTTAGGGTCATTGTCTTGTTGGGAGGTGAACCTTCAGCCAAGCCTGAGGTCCAGAGCACTCTGGAAGAGGTTTTCATCCAGGATATCTCTGTACTTGGCCGCATTCATGTTTCCTTCAATGGCAACCAGTCGTCCTGTCCCTGCAGCTGAAAAACTCCCCCATAGCATGATGCTGCCTCCACCATGTTTCACTGTTGGCATTGTATTGGGCAGGTGATGAGCAGTGCCTGGTTTTCTCCACACATACCACTTAGAATTATCACCAAAAGTTCTATCTTCATCTCATCAGACCAGAGAATCTTATTTCTCATAGTCTGGGAATCCTTCATGTGTTTTTAGTAAACTCTATGCGGCTTTCATATGTCTGGCACTGAGGAGAGGCTTCCGTCGGGCCACTCTGCCATAAAGGCCCGACTGGTGGAGGGGTGCAGTGATAGGTGACTTTGTGGAACTTTCTCCCATCTCCCTCCTGCATCTGTGGAGCTCAGCCACAGTGATCTTGGGGCTCTTATTTACCTCTCTCACCAAGGCTCTTCTCCCACGATTGCTCAGTTTGGCTGGATGGCCGGGTCTAGGAAGACTTCTGGTGGTTCCAAACTTCTTCCATTTAAGGATTATGGAGGCCACTGTGCTCTTAGGAACCTTGAGTACTGCAGAAATTCTTTTGTAACCTTGGCCAGATCTGTGCCTTGGCACAATTCTGTCTCTGAGCTCCTTGGCCAGTTCCTTTGGCCTCATGATCCTCATTTGGTGTGACATGCACTGTGAGCTGTGAGGTCTTATATAGACAGGTGTCACCTTTACAAATCAAGTCCTATCAGTGTAATTACACACAGCTGGACCACAAAGAAGGAGTAGAACCATCTCAAGGAGGATCACAAGAAAATGGACAGCATGTGACGTAAATATGAGTGTCTGAGCAAAGGGTCTGAATACTTACGGCCATGTGAGATTTCAGTTTTTCTTTTTTAATAAATTTGCAAAAATTTCTACATTTCCGTTTTTTTTTCAGTCAAGATGGAGCAGAGTGCACATTAATGAGAAAAAAGGAACTTTACTGAATTTACGAAATGGCTGCATTGAAACAGAGTGAAAAATTTAAAGGGGTCTAAATACTTTCCGTACCCACTGTACATTACATTACTGGTCCTGAGTTACATCCTGTATTATACCCCAGGGCTGCACTCACTATTCTGCTGGTGCAGTCACTGAATTGGGTTATGTTCACACTGAATCTTTTTGCTGAATTTTTGGAGCGGAAATTGAGAAGAAACAAAGTTTTTAAGGACTTTGGAGTTTTGAGAAGGATTTGGAGATTTTCCACCAAATTTCTTCTTAGTTTCAGCTCTTATAAGTTCTCAAACAACTAAATGTAGACAATCCCTCTAGAGCAGAGGTCTCAAACACGCGACCCGCGGTGCACCACATGTCTCACGCTAGAAGAGAGGAGGAATGCGCATCGCCTCATCGTTGTTCCGGACTGCGGCTTCCTCTCACACATTGAATGACGCCGGCCGCGGAGCTTAAAGATTGTCATCCAGCCGCGGCCGGCAGCGCCACTCATTGTGTGAGAGGAAGGAAGCTGCTGGCGGCGTGGAGAGGTGAGTGTGGCCGCTGTGCCAGTGAAGCTGCTGTGGTGTGTGTGGTGAGTGTGTGTGTCTGTGTGTGTGCTGAGTGTGGCCGCTGTGGAAAGATGATGGCAGTGATGGGGACAGGGCCAATGATGGGGAGAGGGCCAATGATGGGAGTGATGGGGAGAGGGCCAATGATGGGGAGAGGGCCAATGATGGGAGTGATGGGGACAGGGCCAATGACGAGAGGGATGGGGAGAGGGCCAATGGTGGGAGTGATGGGGAGAGGGCCAGTGATGGGGAAAGGGCCAATGATGGGGAGAGGGCCAATGATGGGAGTGATGGGGAGAGGGCCAATGATGGCGGTGAGCGGGAGAGTGCCAGTGATGGGAAAAGGGCAATGATAGGGTGCTGGGGAGGAGGAAATGATGGAGGTGGTGGAATTTCTACATTTCTGCATGATGGGGCAGATTTGAACATTAATGGGATCATGATGGGGCATATTTCTACATGAAGGGGATCATGATAGGGCATATTTCTACATGAATGGGATCATGATGGGGCATATTTCTACATGAATGGGATCATGATGGGGCATATTTCTACATGAATGGGATCATGATGGAGCATATTACTACATGAATGGGATTATTGTTTAACAATAATTTTGTACTGTATTAAGTTTGAAAGGAATGCGGCCCGCCAGCTTAAATTTTTTTTATGTGCGGTCCATTTACTCTGCCGAGTTTGAGACCCCTGCTCTAGAGCATTGGTCACAGATGTTGCACTTGTCTCTTTCTTGTTCTGATACATTGTATCACTTTGTGCAGTGTAACATTAGAGGGAACCTATCAGTAGATTGTAGCTGGAAATATTTCCCTCTGTTGTGCTGCGGCGTTTCAGAGAAAATATAGTCAGAAGATGCGGAGATGAGAGTAGTCCGCTGCTGCCTCCTGCCCCATCTCCGGGTGATTGACAGTTGCCTTTCTGTGGGAGAGACCTGTCGATCATCCGGAGCCGTGCTGGACTAGTCCAGGTTCTGATTCGTGGTGTTTGCGGTTTGGGCAGGATGATCCAGGTGGTCGGCCTCATGTAAGGAGCAGGTGACCTGGGCCCTTGGTGACGGCACAGATCGTTGTGTGTAGCAGCAGGTGCATGAGATGTGGCGTGGTATGAGACCCTGCCGCACCCGGACGTCTGCCAGAGGTGTGGGCCATGGTGATGGAGGCACGTGACGCGTCCCAGCTTCAGGATCTCCCAGGGATGGATCTGTTTTCCGATTCCCCGATGGTCGTATTTTTAACTCAACGTCCAACAGTGAATTCCATCACCGATAAAACAGAAAAATAAAGGCCGATGATCCCGAAGAAGAGACTGTTTACTCCCCGTCCCGGCTTAGTTTATCTTACAGCATCGGGGGCGGAAGGAATCCTGGAAATGTGGATTTTATAAGCGGCCGAACTATGGCAGGAATGAGATGAGAGAGAACCTGTCGGGAGGGAGAAGACACGAGCCAGGATCGGCAGGAATTAGGCAATGATGGGACGTCTGACATGGAGATAGCTCTTGCTCCGGCCCCGGGGGGCCGCCGGGGAGTGATGCTGCAGTGCTGGAATGTATGGGACGAAGCAGGAAAAAAGACCCCAGACAACACAATCGCAGGGAAGGGACAGATTACCTTTTAAAGTAATCGCAGAGTGAAGAAGCCACAAACCCCCCATACAATGCCGACCTGTGACGGAGGATGAGAATTAGTCCCGTGCTCAGGAACTGTTTATTCCCATCCACTGTCTGCAGAGATCACCTGTTCTGCAGCAGGTTGGAAGGATGGAGTCTGCAGCTGCCCATAGAGAGGAGTCTAAGGTTCCTCCAAAATTACCCGACGCTTCCAATAAAAATCTAAGGGGTCACAACTCCAATTGTTGGTACAAAGCTCTAAGTCTTCTGCCTCGTTCAGCCATAAAATTCTGCTCACCTGCAGCTGCCACTAGGGGGAGCTCACTGTATAGTAGAGGGAGCATAGGAACATACTGTATATTGTGCTGCCACTAGGGGGAGCTCACTGCATACTAGAGGGAGCATAGGAGCGTACTGTATATTGTGCTGCCACCAGGGGGAGCTCACTGCATACTAGAGGGAGCATACTGTATAATGTGCTGCCACTAGGGGGAGCTCACTGCATACTAGAGGGAGCATAGGAACATACTGTATACTGTGTTGCCACTAGGGGAATTTAGGAGTATACTGTATATTGCTCTGTCACTAGGGGGAACTCAGGAGTATACTGTATATTGTGCTGCCACTAGGGGGAGCTCACTGCATACTAGAGGGAGCATAGGAGCATACTGTATAGTGCTGCCACTAGGGGGAGCTCACTGCATACTAGAGGGAGCATAGGAACATACTGTATACTGTGTTGCCACTAGGGGGAATTTAGGAGTATACTGTATATTGCTCTGTCACTAGGGGGAACTCAGGAGTATACTGTATATTGTGCTGCCACTAGGGGGAGCTCACTGCATACTAGAGGGAGCATAGGAGCATACTGTATAGTGCTGCCACTAGGGGGAGCTCACTGCATACTAGAGGAGCATAGGAGCATACTGTATAATGTGCTACCACTAGGGGGAGCTCACTGCATACTAGAGGGAGCATACTGTATAATGTGCTGCCACTAGGGGGAGCTCACTGCATACTAGAGGGAGCATAGGAGCATACTGTATAATGTGCTGCCACTAGGGGGAGCTCACTGCATACTAGAGGGAGCATACTGTATAATGTGCTGCCACTAGGGGGAGCTCACTGCATACTAGAGGGAGCATAGGAGCATACTGTATAATGTGCTGCCACTAGGGGGAGCTCACTGCATACTAGAGGGAGCATACTTTAATCATATACAGCTGCATGGATAAAACAAGGGGGATGTGGGTCACACAGTAGCTGTGTGCAACCAGAAAATCACCACTCATATGAACATAACAAAAAAGGAGGAATAGGAGTCACTGGTGACCGCAATTGGTACTATAAAAGGTAAATATTTATTATATAAACAGTACAATTGTAGCACAACAATACATATAAAAAGACAATGAAAACACATATATAGGACATGTGCAAATACAGGGAGAAAACGCTCCTAAAGGTTTAACAAGTAAACACTTGCGGTAATAATAAGTGAACAGATTGTAGCCAAAGGCATATCATATAAAACATCCCCCAAAATGAGGAAAAACGTAAGGTGCCATAGCTACACAATTATATACCACAAAGCACCAAGCATACTTCTTTAAGAGACAAGCGCTTATTTTGTGAGGCAGGAATAGTCAGTGTAGCGCTGCCATGTCTAACAAGAAGTCATGCTCACCAAAGGTTAAAGAATACCACAGGAGAGAGGTCACCCCATACAGAAGATGCCACCCCAACGCACGTTTCGTGGCTTAGCCTGCCACTTTCTCAAGGAGATAATCATGTACTGCACAAAGGACCTTCAAATACCTCCTACTTCCTGATCACATGATCCGGATCATCGAATGGGAGATGGTTATAGCGGCGCATGCGCCGCTGGAGCCGGGCAAGCCCCCAGTGACGACGGCGTCATGCCTCCAGACGCGCGCACAGGCACAGAGCACGAGCACGCCCCGGACACATGCTGACGCCCCATCACGGGGGGAGTCACCCAGACCACAACGGGGCATGCGCACACCAAACTCCATGATAATAAGTAAAAATACATTGATATGAGGCACAATTACAATGGTCATAATATACAGAGATCCACAACAAGAACAATTAGTCCGGAACAGGTACAGACACAATGTTGGTTGTAAATGGTAAGAGCATATGCAATAAAGTTATTCTAAACACAACAGAAACACGTATACAGTGTGGCTTGCTATAGCTGTGTTCTCGCTGTTCTTTTCCATATTTCTTTTCCTCATATCCACCAGAAAGTGTATGGAAACAGGGGTAGAAGGTCCAATGATATATAGAATAAGGGGATAAATACAACTGTGAAAACATATTAAAAAACAAAAATTAAAATCAAGAAGGCATCAAACGGAACCAGAAAAAGGGAGGGGTATCAGAAGGATGGCCGCCTCCCATGTGCTATACTGGTTTAGATATATTGATGATATCTTGATGTTGTGGGACGGGACGGTGCAGCAGCTCGAGGATTTTATGGTGGAGCTGAATCAGAATTCTCTTAACATCCATTTAACTTACAAACATAGTCGTGAGAGGGTGGAGTTCCTGGACATTTCCCTGGAGGTTGACGCTAGTCGCCGCTTCCGGACGGATGTGTACAGGAAACCCACCTCTGTGAATGCATTAATTCATGCAAAGTCAGCTCATCACCCTGCCACCATTAGGGCCGTCCCGGTCGGACAGTTCCTTCGAATGAGACAAATTTGTTCTACTGATGACGCCTTTGAGGCTCAAGCCAAGGACCTCGGCAATCGCTTTAGGGCGCGAGGTTATAGTAATCGATGCATTAAAAAGGGATATGATCGGGCATGGAGGACTCCACGCGACTGTCTCCTCAATACTGCTTCTGTGGACAGACAGGGGAGTGAGGAAGGAAGCTGCTGGCGGCGTGGAGAGGTGAGTGTGGCCGCTGTGCCAGTGAAGCTGCTGTGGTGTGTGTGGTGAGTGTGTGTGTCTGTGTGTGTGCTGAGTGTGGCCGCTGTGGAAAGATGATGGCAGTGATGGGGACAGGGCCAATGATGGGGAGAGGGCCGATGATGGGAGTGATGGGGAGAGGGCCAATGATGGGGAGAGGGCCAATGATGGGAGTGATGGGGACAGGGCCAATGACGAGAGGGATGGGGAGAGGGCCAATGGTGGGAGTGATGGGGAGGAGGAAATGATGGAGGTGGTGGAATTTCTACATTTCTGCATGAAGGGGATCATGATGGGGCAGATTTGAACATTAATGGGACATGATGGGCATATTTCTACATGAAGGGGTCATGTAGGCATATTTCTACATGAAGGGGATCATGATAGGGCATATTTCTACATGAATGGGATCATGATGGGGCACATTTCTACATGAATGGGATCATGATGGGGCATATTTCTACATGAATGGGATCATGATGGAGCATATTACTCCCTTTTTCTGGTTCCGTTTGATGCCTTCTTGATTTTAATTTTTGTTTTTTAATATGTTTTCACAGTTGTATTTATCCCCTTATTCTATATATCATTGGACCTTCTACCCCTGTTTCCATACACTTTCTGGTGGATATGAGGAAAAGAAATATGGAAAAGAACAGCGAGAACACAGCTATAGCAAGCCACACTGTATACGTGTTTCTGTTGTGTTTAGAATAACTTTATTGCATATGCTCTTACCATTTACAACCAACATTGTGTCTGTACCTGTTCCGGACTAATTGTTCTTGTTGTGGATCTCTGTATATTATGACCATTGTAATTGTGCCTCATATCAATGTATTTTTACTTATTATCATGGAGTTTGGTGTGCGCATGCCCCGTTGTGGTCTGGGTGACTCCCCCCGTGATGGGGCGTCAGCATGTGTCCGGGGCGTGCTCGTGCTCTGTGCCTGTGCGCGCGTCTGGAGGCATGACACCACCGTCACTGGGGGCTTGCCCGGCTCCAGCGGCGCATGCGCCGCTATACCATCTCCCATTCGATGATCCGGATCATGTGATCAGGAAGTAGGAGGTATTTGAAGGTCCTTTGTGCAGTACATGATTATCTCCTTGAGAAAGTGGCAGGCTAAGCCACGAAACGTGTGTTGGGGTGGCATCTTCTGTATGGGGTGACCTCTCTCCTGTGGTATTCTTTAACCTTTGGTGAGCATGACTTCTTGTTAGACATGGCAGCGCTACACTGACTATTCCTGCCTCACAAAATAAGCGCTTGTCTCTTAAAGAAGTATGCTTGGTGCTTTGTGGTATATAATTGTGTGGCTATGGCACCTTACTTTTTTCCTCATTTTGGGGGATGTTTTATATGATATGCCTTGGGCTACAATCTGTTAATTTATTATTACCGCAAGTGTTTACTTTTTAAACCTTTAGGAGCGTTTTCTCCCTGTATTTGCACATGTCCTATATATGTGTTTTCATTGTCTTTTTATATGTATTGTTGTGCTACATTTGTACTGTTTATATAATAAATATTTACCTTTTATAGTACCAATTGCGGTCACCAGTGACTCCTATTCCTCCTTTTTTGTTTAGAGGGAGCATACTGTATAATGTGCTGCCACTAGGGGGAGCTCACTGCATACTAGAGCGAGCATAGGAGCATACTGTATAATGTGCTGCCACTAGGGGGAGCTCACCGCATACTAGAGGGAGCATAGGAACATACTGCATAATGTGCTGTCACTAGGGGGAGCTCACCGCATACTAGAGCGAGCATAGGAACATACTGCATAATGTGCTGCCACTAGGGGGAGCTCACTGCATACTAGAGGGAGCATAGGAACATACTGCATAATGTGCTGCCACTAGGGGAGCTCACTGCATACTAGAGGGAGCATAGGAGCATACTGTATAATGTGCTGTCACTAGGGGGAGCTCACTGCATACTAGAGCGAGCATAGGAGCATACTGTATAATGTGCTGCCACTAGGGGGAGCTCACCGCATACTAGAGGGAGCATAGGAACATACTGCATAATGTGCTGTCACTAGGGGGAGCTCACCACATACTAGAGGGAGCATAGGAACATACTGCATAATGTGCTGCCACTAGGGGGAGCTCACCGCATACTAGAGGGAGCATAGGAGCATACTGTATAATGTGCTGTCACTAGGGGGAGCTCACTGCATACTAGAGCGAGCATAGGAGCAAACTGTATAATGTGCTGTCACTAGGGGGAGCTCACTGCATACTAGAGCGAGCATAGGAGCATACTGTATAATGTGCTGCCACTAGGGGGAGCTCACTGCATACTAGAGGGAGCATAGGAACATACTGCATAATGTGCTGCCACTAGGGGGAGCTCACCGCATACTAGAGGGAGCATAGGAGCATACTGTATAATGTGCTGTCACTAGGGGGAGCTCACTGCATACTAGAGCGAGCATAGGAGCATACTGTATAATGTGCTGCCACTAGGGGGAGCTCACTGCATACTAGAGGGAGCATACTGTATAATGTGCTGCCACTAGGGAGAGCTCACCGCATACTAGAGGGAGCATAGGCGCATACTGTATAATGTGCTGCCACTAGGGGGAGCTCACCGCATACTAGAGGGAGCATAGGCGCATACTGTATAATGTGCTGTCACTAGGGGGAGCTCACTGCATACTAGAGGGAGCATAGGCGCATACTGTATAATGTGCTGTCACTAGGGGGAGCTCACCGCATGCTAGAGGGAGCATAGCAACTTACTGTCACTAGGGGAGCTCAGGAGCATACTGTATATTTTGCTGCCACTAGAGGGAGGTCACTGCATATTAGATGCATAGGAACATACTGTATACTGTGTTGCCACTAGGGGGAATTTAGGAATATACTGTATATTGCTCTGTCACTAGGGGGAGCTCAGGAGTATTCTACATATTGTGTTGTCACTAGGGGGAGCTCAGGAACATACTGTATATTGTGCTGTCACTAGGGGGAGCTCAGGAGTATGCTGCATATTGTGCTGTCACTAGGGGTAGCTCAGGAGTATGCTGCATATTGTGCTGTCACTAGGGGGAGCTCAGGAACATACTGTATATTGTGCTGTCACTAGGGGGAGCTCAGGAGTATGCTGCATATTGTGCTGTCACTAGGGGGAGCTCAGGAACATACTGTATATTGTGCTGTCACTAGGGGGAGCTCAGGAGTATGCTGCATATTGTGCTGTCACTAGGGGGAGCTCAGGAGTATTCTACATATTGTGCTGTCACTAGGGGGAGCTCAGGAACATACTGTATATTGTGCTGTCACTAGGGGAAGCTCAGGAGTATGCTGCATATTGTGCTGTCGTCACTAGGGGAAGCTCAGGAGTATGCTGCATATTGTGCTGTCACTAGGGGAGCTCAGGAGTATGCTGCATATTGTGCTGTCACTAGGGAAGCTCAGGAGTATGCTGCATATTGTGCTGTCACTAGGGGGAGCTCAGGAGCATGCTGCATATTGTGGTGTCACTAGGGGGAGCTCAGGAGCATACTGTATATTGTGCTGTCACTAGGTGGAGCTCAGGAGCATGCTGTATAATGTGCTGTCACTAGAGGAAGCTCAGAAACATACTGTATATTATGCATCCACTAGGGGGAGTTCAGGAGCATGCTGCATATTGTGCTGTCACTAGGGGGAGCTCAGGAACATACTGTATATTGCTCTGTCACTAGGGGAAGCTCAGGAGTATGCTGCATATTGTGCTGTCACTAGGGAGAGCTCAGGAGTATGCTGCATATTGTGCTGTCACTAGGGGGAGCTCAGGAGCATACTGTATATTGTGCTGTCACTAGGTGGAGCTCAGGAGTATGCTGCATATTGTGCTGACACTAGGGGGAGCTCAGGAGCATACTGTATATTGTGCTGTCACTAGATGGAGCTCAGGAGTATGCTGCATATTGTGCTGTCACTAGGGGGAGCTCAGGAGCATACTGTATATTATGCATCCACTAGGGGGAGTTCAGGAGCATGCTGCATATTGTGCTGTCACTAGGGGGAGCTCAGGAGCATGCTGCATATTGTGGTGTCACTAGGGGGAGCTCAGGAGCATACTGTATATTGTGCTGTCACTAGAGGAAGCTCAGAAACATACTGTATATTATGCATCCACTAGGGGGAGCTCTGGAGCATGCTGCATATTGTGGTGTCACTAGGGGGAGCTCAGGAGCATACTGTATATTGTGCTGTCACTAGAGGAAGCTCAGAAACATACTGTATATTATGCATCCACTAGGGGGAGCTCTGGAGCATGCTGCATATTGTGCTGTCACTAGTGGGAGCTCAGGAGCATGCTGCATATTGTGCTGTCACTAGGGGGAGCTCAGGAGCATACTGTATATTGTGCTGTCACTAGGTGGAGCTCAAGAGCATGCTGCATATTGTGCTGTCACTAGAGGGAGCTCAGGAGCATACTGTATATTGTGCTGCCACTAGGGGGAGTTCGGGAGCGTACTGTATATTGTGCTGCCACTAGGGGGGGCTTAGCAGCATACTGTACTGTATATTGTGCTACCACTAGGGGGAGCTTGGGAGCGTACTGTTTATTGTGCTGCCATTAGGGGGTTCTCAGGAGCATACTGTATATTGTGCTGCCACTAGGGGGAGCTCAGGAGAATACTGTATATTGTGCTGTCACTAGGTGGAGCTCAAGAGCATGCTGCATATTGTGCTGTCACTAGGGGAGCTCAGGAGCATACTGTATATTGTGCTGCCACTAGGGGGAGTTCTGGAGCGTACTGTTTATTGTGCTGCCACACGGGGGGGCTTAGCAGCATACTGTACTGTATATTGTGCTACCACTAGGGGGAGCTCGGGAGCGTACTGTTTATTGTGCTGCCATTAGGGGGTTCTCAGGAGCATACTGTATATTGTGCTGTCACTAGAGGAAGCTCAGAAACATACTGTATATTATGCATCCACTAGGGGAGCTCAGGAGTATGCTGCATATTGTGCTGTCACTAGTGGGAGCTCAGGAGCATGCTGCATATTGTGGTGTCACTAGGGGGAGCTCAGGAGCATACTGTATATTGTGCTGTCACTAGGGGGAGTTCAGGAGCATGCTGCATATTGTGCTGTCACTAGGGGGAGCTCAGGAGCATACTGTATATTGTGCTGCCACTAGAGGAAGCTCAGAAACATACTGTATATTATGCATCCACTAGGGGGAGCTCTGGAGCATGCTGCATATTGTGCTGTCACTAGTGGGAGCTCAGGAGCATAATGTATATTGTGCTGCCACTAGGGGGAGTTCTGGAGCGTACTGTTTATTGTGCTGCCACACGGGGGGCTTAGCAGCATACTGTACTGTATATTGTGCTACCACTAGGGGGAGCTCGGGAGCGTACTGTTTATTGTGCTGCCATTAGGGGGTTCTCAGGAGCATACTGTATATTGTGCTGCCACTAGGGGGAGCTCAGGAGCATACTGTATATTATGCATCCACTAGGGGGAGCTCTGGAGCATGCTGCATATTGTGCTGTCACTAGTGGGAGCTCAGGAGCATGCTGCATATTGTGCTGTCACTAGGGGAGCTCGGGAGCATACTGTATATTGTGCTGTCACTAGAGGAAGCTCAGAAACATACTGTATATTATGCATCCACTAGGGGGAGCTCTGGAGCATGCTGCATATTGTGCTGTCACTAGTGGGAGCTCAGGAGCATACTGTATATTGTGCTGCCACTAGGGGAGTTCAGGAGCATGCTGCATATTGTGGTGTCACTAGGGGGAGCTCAGGAGCATACTGTATATTGTGCTGCCATAGGGGGAGTTCAGGAGCATGCTGCATATTGTGGTGTCACTAGGGGGAGCTCAGGAGCATACTGTATATTGTGCTGTCACTAGGGGGAGTTCAGGAGCATGCTGCATATTGTGCTGTCACTAGGGGGAGCTCAGGAGCATACTGTATATTGTGCTGCCACTAGAGGAAGCTCAGAAACATACTGTATATTATGCATCCACTAGGGGGAGCTCTGGAGCATGCTGCATATTGTGCTGTCACTAGTGGGAGCTCAGGAGCATACTGTATATTGTGCTGCCACTAGGGGGAGTTCTGGAGCGTACTGTTTATTGTGCTGCCACACGGGGGGGCTTAGCAGCATACTGTACTGTATATTGTGCTACCACTAGGGGGAGCTCGGGAGCGTACTGTTTATTGTGCTGCCATTAGGGGGTTCTCAGGAGCATACTGTATATTGTGCTGCCACTAGGGGGAGCTCAGGAGCATACTGTATATTATGCATCCACTAGGGGGAGCTCTGGAGCATGCTGCATATTGTGCTGTCACTAGTGGGAGCTCAGGAGCATGCTGTATATTGTGCTGTCACTAGGGGGAGCTCGGGAGCATACTGTATATTATGCATCCACTAGGGGGAGCTCTGGAGCATGCTGCATATTGTGCTGTCACTAGTGGGAGCTCAGGAGCATGCTGCATATTGTGCTGTCACTAGTGGGAGCTCAGGAGCATACTGTATATTGTGCTGCCACTAGGGGGGGCTGAGCGTACTGTTTATTGTGCTGCCACACGGGGGGGCTTAGCAGCATACTGTACTGTATATTGTGCTGCCACTAGGGGGAGCTCAGGAGCATACTGTATATTGTGCTGCCACTAGGGGGAGCTCGGGAGCATACTGTATATCGTGCTACCACTAGGGGGAGCTCAGGAGCACGCTGTATATTGTGCTGCCAATAGAGGGAGCAGAAGAATTTAGTGTATACTGTGCTGCCACTAAGAAGAGCATAGGACCATAATGTACTACAGCTAGAAGGCATATAGGTGCAATATGTACTACAATTAGGAGTATCATGACAACTAGGAGGAGTATAATTTACAACTAGGAGGAGCATAATGTACAACTAGGAGGAGCATAATATACAATTAGTAGGAGCATAATATGCTACAATTAGAAGGTGCATATTGTGCAGCCACTGGGAGGAGCCTCCTGCATTTTTGGCTGACTCTAGGGGGGATCTTAGGAGCATACTGTCTCACAATTAATGAGGATTTGTATGTTTGTCCTGTTGTGGGCAGAGTAATCATTTTTATTCTCCACGTGTCCATGGAGCTGAATAAATGTGTGAAGTCAATCACCTGACAATGAACTCAGGACCGGCGCATGCACAGAACACGCTGTATATACCGGTGCATGCACAGAACACACTGTACATACTGGTGCATGCACAGAACACGCTGTACATACAGGTCATGCACAGAACACGCTGTACATACCGGCGCATGCACAGAACACACTGTACATACAGGTCATGCACAGAACACACTGTACATACCGGCGCATGCGCAGAACACGCTGTACATACCGATGCATGCACAGAACACGCTGTACATACTGGTGCATGCACAGAAACGCTTACATACGCGCATGCACAGAACACACTGTACATACTGGCGCATGCACAGAACACGCTGTACATACCGGTGCATGCACAGAACACACTGTACATACTGGTGCATGCACAGAACACGCTGTACATACAGGTCATGCACAGAACACGCTGTACATACCGGCGCATGCACAGAACACGCTGTACATACCGGCACATGCGCAGAACACACTGTACATACTGGCGCATGCACAGAACACGCTGTACATACCGGTGCATGCACAGAACACACTGTACATACTGGTGCATGCACAGAACACGCTGTACATACAGGTCATGCACAGAACACGCTGTACATACCGGCGCATGCACAGAACACACTGTACATACTGGTGCATGCACAGAACACGCTGTACATACCGGCGCATGCACAGAACACGCTGTACATACCGGTGCATGCACAGAACACACTGTACATACTGGTGCATGCACAGAACACGCTGTACATACAGGTCATGCACAGAACACGCTGTACATACCGGCGCATGCACAGAACACGCTGTACATACCGGCGCATGCACAGAACATGCTGTACATACCGGCACATGCGCAGAACACGCTGTACATATTGGCACATGCGCAGAACAAGCTGTACATACCGATGCATGCGCAGAACACGCTGTACATACTGGTGCATGCACAGAACACGCTGTACATACTGGCGCATGCACAGAACACGCTGTACATACTGGCGCATGCACAGAACACGCTGTACATACCGGCGCATGCGCAGAACATGCTGTACATACCGGCGCATGCGCAGAACACGCTGTACATACCGGCGCATGCACAGAACACGCTGTACATACCGGCGCATGCACAGAACACGCTGTACATACCGGCACATGCGCAGAACAAGCTGTACATACCGATGCATGCGCAGAACACGCTGTACATACTGGCGCATGCACAGAACACGCTGTACATACCGGCGCATGCACAGAACACGCTGTACATACCGGCACATGCGCAGAACACGCTGTACATACCGGCGCATGCGCAGAACACGCTGTACATGCCGGCGCATGCACAGAACACGCTGTACATACCGGCGCATGCGCAGAACAAGCTGTACATACCGATGCATGCGCAGAACACGCTGTACATACTGGCGCATGCACAGAACACGCTGTACATACTGGCGCATGCACAGAACACGCTGTACATACCGGCGCATGCGCAGAACATGCTGTACATACCGGCGCATGCGCAGAACAAGCTGTACATACCAATGCATGCGCAGAACACGCTGTACATACTGGCGCATGCACAGAACACGCTGTACATACCGGCGCATGCGCAGAACATGCTGTACATACCGATGCATGCACAGAACACGCTGTACATACCGGTGCATGCACAGAACACGCTGTACATACCGATGCATGCACAGAACACGCTGTACATACCGATGCATGCACAGAACACGCTGTACATACCGGTGCATGTGCAGCACATGTTGTACATACCGGCGCATGCGCTGAACATGCTCTGCATACCGGAGCATGCGCAGAACACACTGTAAATACTGGTGCATGTGCGGCACACGCTCTACATACTGGCACATGCACAAAACACGCTATACATACTGGAGCAAGTACAGAAAACACTGTACATACGGCGCATGTTCGGTACACGCTGTACGTCCCAGCGCATGCCCATACCGAGGCATGCGCAGAACACACTTTACATACAGGCACATGCGCAGAACACGTTGTGCGCATGTACACTGTGCGGCGCATGTGCAGAACACGCTGTATATACCAGCCGACACAGAACAAACTCAACATATCGTTGCATACACACTGTACATGCGCAGAACATGCTGTACATACCGGCGCATGCACAGAACACTGTACATTCCGGCGCATGAGCAGAACACGCTGTACACATGTATGATGTACGGCGCATGTGCAGAGCATGCTCTACACACCAGCCTACACAGAACAAGCTCAACATATCTTCGCATGCGCAGAACACGCTGTAAATACCGCCACATGCGCATAACACGCTGTATATACCGACACATGCGTAGATTAAACTGTAATACCCGTGCATTCGCAGAACACGCTCTACATAACGACGCATGCACAAAACACACTGTACATACCGGTACATGCTTAGAACACGCTTTACAAACTGGCACATGCGCAGAACACGCTCTACATACCGGTGCATGCACAGAACACAGTCTACTCACTGGCACATGCGCAGAACACTATCTAGATACCAGCGTATGCTCAGAACACACTCTACAGACTGGCACATGCGCAGAACATGCTCTACATACTGGCACATGGGCAGAACATGCTCCACATACTGGCACATGGGCAGAGCATGCTCTACAGACTGGCACATGCACAGAACACACTCTACAGACTGGCACATGCACAGAACCCGCTCTGCATAATGGCGCATGCGCAGAACATGCTCTACATACTGGCACATGGGCAGAACACGCTACAAATACCGGCCCACATAGAACACGCTCTACATACCGGCACATGCACAGAACATGCTCTACAGTTTGCCTAAACATCTCTTCTCTTCCTGTGTGTAACCACATCTCTACAACCAAGATCTCAGTTTGTATATACATCTCTACTATTCCTGCATGAAACCATATTTCTGTAAGCAAGTTACCAATTTGTCTATACATCTCTTCTCTTCCTGTATGTAACCGCATCTCTGCAAGCAAGTGACCAGTTTGCCAATACAGAGATCTCTGCTATTAGTTTATGTAACAGATTGTTTACAAGCAAAATACAAATTCGCATATAGATTTGGTATGGATGCGCTGCGTCAAACTCCTGCTACTTCAACTCCTCCTCCTCAATGTTGGGTGCTGATGGCCTCTTATCCTGGACATCCAATTGTCTTTCATGGCTTTTATAACCAATGCACAATATATTTTGAAATTTCTCATCCAACAGAGATGCCTTGGCTTGAGCCGCACCATTACGTAAACGAGACGATCCTATCATGCATCATCTACCTTCCTTCCTGTCTTGTGTAAATTGATGAACCAGGTCATGTCCATTCTTCTGTTGACTCTGCACTCCGGCTTCTACAAGGGATTAATTCTGTGGAACGTTATGCCATCCAGCTACTAACTATGCGATCAGAATTGACCTCGAACAATGACGCTTTTCTAGCCACTTTTTATGGCGACCTGTCCAGTCGGTTGAAGGACGAACTTGCTGGTAGAGATTTGCCGTCTTTCTTCTGATGATCTGATTCCTCTTTCCACCCGTCGGGACCTTTTAAAAAGAGGTGAAGGGAGAAAACTCAAAATTCTCATTCCAAATCTCCTACCAGAGAGGCCTTACATGAACCCATGTAAATTGGCCAGAAAAAATTATCATATTGTCCTGAAAGATCTTGTCTGTGACTGAAGAACTTTGCCTACATTTTGGTTAGAAGGATCGCGCTCGCATGGACTGTTCAAAACTTAAGACCAAAGAGGAAACCTACAGACCCTACGTGAAAGAAGAGGTATTGCCATGAGATTAATACTATCCTCCACCAAAGACAAGCTCGTTGTGCCCATGTCTATTATCTTCAGTTTCTCTGAGTACACAGGACAAGCCTTTATTGATTCTCCAGCCTGCAAATTTTTTTATTAATCGCCAGGAAGCTAAAAATTACTTTCAGTTCTTTGCTGACACCTCTGAATCTTCTTAGGAAATGGTTATCCAAAACCTGGTCGTGGTATCCAACTTGAGACTGAGAAGGTGATTCTTCAGGTGGCTACATTCTGATACACCAGTGCTTTCGGGACATCTGTGGTTAAAGCTCAAGTTATTGATTGGTCGTCCAGCGTGGATTATCTTGCTTTCAAACTTGCCTCGAGGTTTACTTTAACCACTTTCTCTGAAGTCCAGCTCTCTGTCAATCTTCTTCAACTTGACAGCTCCTTTTCTGGATTTCGCAAACGTCTTTTCCAAGTAAGACGGCAAAAACACTACCTTGACATTGGCCATTTGATTACGCCTAACTTCCTCTTACGGAGCCATCCAGAAGAAGAGTCTATCCTCGATCTCTCCCTGAGACTGAGGAAATGTCTACTTACCTGGAAAATGTTCATCTTGGAGTCTACATCTCCGGCCAGTGCAGACTTCTTCGTAAAGGAGAAAGATGGGTCTCTGGAACAATGCATAGACTATCTAGGTTTCAATAATGTAACTTTGAAAGACCGTTATCCATTCCTCCATCTCAAAGCTGCTTAATTGCATTAAGGGAGCTTCCATCTTCACAAAACTAGACCTGTGTAGACCCTATAAACTGAATCTGCATTAAAGAGGACAACGAATGGAGGACTGCCTTCAATACACCCGTGACGGTCACTATCAATATCTTTTTATGCCTTTCGTTCTATGCTATGCACCGGCTGTGTGGCAGCATTTCATTTCTTAAATCTTTCATGATGTCCTGTACCAGTAGATATGAGTCTATCAGGATGACATCCTATTCTCCTCCGGAGACCTGCACTCGCACTGTCTTCAAGTCCGCGTCATTCTGAAGAGACTTTGATAAAATCATCGAGATGGAATAATGTCACTTTGACATTTCACGGACGCATCATATCTTTTGAAGCCCTACATATGGACACGGAGAAAGCTTCTGCTATTCTAGATTGGTCATAATACGTTGGCCTTAACTCCCATCAAAGTTCCTTGACAACGCAAACTATTACCGCCAGTTCATTGCAAATTACTCTCAAATAGTAGCTCATCCAATTTTCAAGCAACTTACATGCTCCAATTCTACACAACCCTGATGGCAACCGTCTTTTCTTACTTGAATATGATGCCTGTTCTGTTGGTGTACGAGCAGCTCGGTCACAAAATTCTTCTAAATTTTACAAGCAAGTTATTAGTTTGTCTATACATTTGTGCTATTTCTATGCACCCATATCTCTGCAACTGCAAGCAAGGTACCAGATTGTCTATAGATCTGTGCTGATCCTGTGTGCAACCACATCTCTGTAAGCAAGTTACCAGTTTGTATATGTGAATTTGCACTTCTGCAAGCAAGGTACCAATTTGCTAATACATTTCTGCTTTTCTTGTTCAACATGCACATCTGAATCAGCTAGATTTAGTACTTCTAGCTTTTCTTGCCCATCTGCCGTCATGAATACCATGCTATATTGGTCCTCCCTGATTCCTGTTCCATCTGGCAAGTTCGGCTCCGCTGCACCATCACTTCCAGTCCATAGTGCACATCTTGGCACAGAGAATAGAGAATCTACATCCCTCAGTTAGCCCATTCATACAGCTTCTTTGCTTAGTTGCTGTATTTTGTCCAAAAACGCAGATCACGGGCAGGGGCACATTTTAGCTTTACCTCCAAATTTTGGCAAAATTGTGGATCTGTAACCTAACCCATCTGTTGGCTCCAGCATGGTACTCGGTGGTTCTATGCTACAGCAGTCGTAGATTTGGTGAGTCATGGGTTTTTTCGTTCTTCGTGACCCCATTATTTATAAAATGCTTTGCTTCAGGTCACATATTTCTCGGAATGGAAACACAGACGGGAACAGAAGGTGTTTATGTGAGGATGTGAATCTCTCTGTCATCGGTGGCTCTGGCCTTTCCGTTACATTCTACATGTCTGACGAGGGAATCCGTCCATCTTTTATCTGGCATTCCTGACGTCGAGGCTGAGAGACCCAGCATCTTCTGTAAATCTTCCCATAGGAAAAGTCCATGAGGCTCAGAGTCCAAGAAAGTCTAATTTTGCCTCTTAAGGGTAACCGCTACAAAGTAGGGAAGACACACCTCAATCATTAGGTCGTAGGATTTTCATTTTAAACCCCAGTGAATAAAAATAAATCAGATATTGTTTTAGATTCTGAATCGGAGGAACCATGGAGAAATCACTTGGAGAAGAAAGTAGGGTCTATGCATTTCTATGGAGCTTGGGTGACTCTGTGACTTATTGGCAGCAGGGACACTGGGATTGGGGGTCTCATATTTGATTTTACGTGAGCACAAAGCTCACGTCACCACATGTACCGGAGACACTGACGTGTGAAAGGGGCCTAACGTGGACCTGTCACCAGGTCAAAAGTGGCCAGATTTTGCCCTTCTTTTATTTCCTCTGTTCGTCTTATTATCATGTTTTTCAATCTGCCTTAAGGTCCCATATATGTGGTCTTTTTTATTTAGTGCTAATTTTTATGGTCTTTCCCAATGTATTGGTGGTGGTGGTTGGGGGTCATTTCAAAATTCACAACTTTTGGTGGAGACCAATAATTCTGGAAGGTAATTAATATCTAACTGCTCTTTCTGTGTCCAAATTGGCATCTCACTAGGTATATGATGTGAAAAGACACTTCTGTGGATGGAAAAATAAACAAAAGTTATGATTTATAGAAAAAGGAGAAAAAAAACAAGATTTGTTAAAAAAAATCACAATTTAATAAAAGTAGTAAAAATATAGGCAAAATAGATATTGGATAGAAACATTGTTGTAAAAGGGAAGATCTTATCATGTATGTCTGTATACAGGGAGCTTCCCCTAGTGGAGGCTGCAGACAGGATCTTATCATGTATCTCTGTATACGGGGAGCTCCCCCTAGTGGTGGCTGCAGACAGGATCTTATCATGTATGTCTGTATACAGGGAGCTCCCCCTAGTGGTGGCTGCAGACAGGATCTTATCATGTATCTCTGTATACAGGGAGCTCCCCCTAGTGGAGGCTGCAGACAGGATCTTATCATGTATCTCTGTATACAGGGAGCTCCCCCTAGTGGTGGCTGCAGACAGGATCTTATCATGTATCTCTGTATACAGGGAGCTTCCCCTAGTGGAGGCTGCAGACAGGATCTTATCATGTATCTCTGTATACGGGGAGCTCCCCCTAGTGGTGACTGTAGACAGGATCTTATCATGTGTCTCTGTATACAGGGAGCTCCCCCTAGTGGAGGCTGCAGACAGGATCTTATCATGTATCTCTGTATACGGGGAGCTCCCCCTAGTGGTGGCTGCAGACAGGATCTTATGTATCTCTGTATACAGGGAGTTCCCCCTAGTGGTGGCTGCAGACAGGATCTTATGTATCTCTGTATACAGGGAGCTCCCCCTAGTGGTGGCTGCAGACAGGATCTTATCATGTGTCTCTGTATACAGGGAGCTCCCCCTAGTGGAGGCTGCAGACAGGATCTTATGTATCTCTGTATACAGGGAGCTCCCCCTAGTGGTGGCTGCAGACAGGATCTTATCATGTATCTCTGTATACAGGGAGCTCCCCCTAGTGGAGGCTGCAGACAGGATCTTATGTATCTCTGTATACAGGGAGCTCCCCCTAGTGGTGGCTGCAGACAGGATCTTATCATGTTCTCTGTATACAGGGAGCTCCCCCTAGTGGTGGCTGCAGACAGGATCTTATCATATATCTCTGTATACAGGGAGCTCCCCCTAAAATTGTGTTGGGCCTATTATTTGCATATACAATGGTTGATAA
This sequence comes from Oophaga sylvatica, assembly GCA_033576555.1. NCBI lineage: Eukaryota > Metazoa > Chordata > Amphibia > Anura > Dendrobatidae > Oophaga > Oophaga sylvatica. The sequence continues at coordinate 708,239 of JARQOD010000004.1, read as the reverse complement.
CAGAGAATGCCAGAGGCAACATCCTTCACACCTACAGTCCAGACACAGGGAAATGACTACTCCATTATTCACTTGAACAAAAATTCCAAAAATCACAACAGAATGTTCTTCTTCTTCGGAGATTTTAGTTGCAAAACAGTTTACAAGCTGTCGCTCCTACACAAGAATTCCCGGTGTCCGTGATGTTCAGCCTCATAAATTATCCTAACAAATCCCACCGGAGATTATCGCCGCTCCGGGACGAGGTGAGGATGATGAGACGCGTCCTGTAAATTGTCTGACAACCAGGAGCACAGAGGGTCCAGGCGTCCTCAGGGTGGAAGAGCCAGAGGGGCCCTCAATAAGTTAGAAAAAACTTCCCAAAACTTTTAGAGTTTTGGTCGTTTTTATTTATATTTCAGAAATCAATGGTTCAGTAAGAAACATTGTAAGATCCGTGATCAGAGACATCTGTGGGGGCCGCAGGTGAGTAACCGATACTAAATGCCCCGGGACCACCGAAGAGCAGGACAAAGAATTGTCATTAGTTGTCATAACAAATGGGTTCACGGCCCCCCGAGAAATTTCTTCTAGGAAAGCGGTGGAGGTATCGCGTGTCCTCCACCCGGCTGGTGAGCAGACTGACGGATGTCCAGATGTGCCGCGGGCGAGAACTTCACGTCAACTTCTGCTCAAAACAAAAAATCCAAAATGTCACAATTTTTCGTCTGTAAAAAATCCCAACTGATTACTGTGCGGAGCGTGAGGGGCGTGGACAGAACGGACATGACAGTTCTGCGGAGATGGGGAGCCGCCGGGACATCCAGCCGATCCTGCTCCTCAGCCATAATACACCGACTCGCATGACACTCTGCTCTTCCCATCTGTGACCCCCAAACTGCGGGAAGATGTCCGCTTATTAATCCAAAAATAAACACCGCCCCTCACCCAAAAATAATGCCCCCCAATAAGGTCCATGTGTGAGGCCTGGACTCCGGTCCAACTCCAGTCTCATAAGGGGCTCAGGATGCCGCTTTGTCCATCCTCCATGCTTTAAATAGCAGCTCTGCTCAGAGGTGGAGAGTAATGATTCCAGCCCAGCTGTGCTGAAAATCTGACTCTACTTTAGTATTTGATGTCTCATTCGAGACTTCGACTATGGCCCGGGTCACACTTTCGAGAAAGTCACACGAGTCTCGCACCTCAATTCCCGGCAGGACCGGAGTGTGCGGCTGCATGTATTTCTATGGGGGTGTGACGAAGGAACGAGTTTCCGAAACGCGCGTCGGGGTGTGCGCGGTATCAAAATCTGGTGGTACTTAAAGGTATATTCTAATGATATTTCATTTGTTACCATGGCACTTCACTAATTAGCACTCTTTATTCGTCTGTTTGGGTAATACCCTTTTTGTCACTGGTGCACTTTATTTCTTATTTATATTGTTAATCACGCATGGTTAATATACTTGGTAATATGTATATTTTATACACTCATATATTCCTATTGTGCACTTATTGCTATATTTTCCACATGTTTTTACGATTTTTTGTGGTTTGCTATGATATTTATCACATATCTTGTTGTGCTCTTGATTTTTGATTTATCTTTTTATTACTTTTTTATATACCTTTATCCGCCACCTGCAGTATTGGTCTGCTATATATATAATTTTTTATTAATCTTGATACGTGCACATATTATGCCACTTGTTTGCCTGTTTTTATCTGATTTAGATCTATTCTTTTAATATATTCATCTCTTGTCTGGGCAATTCTTGGCATTCCATGCTTTTGGGTTTTTCTCCCTTGAAGTGGTTTCCACTCTTCTTTTCAGTACAGCCTGGTGGATTATATGGGATATTAAATCTGTATATAATTATTCATTAATTTTTAAACATTGTGGGGTATTACTGTTGTATTATTTACTGTGCCCTAATAGAGCAGAGCTGCAGTATAAAGAAGGAAAACTCTGAATCTGATAAGTGGAGGCATTTAGAATACCGAAGACTCCAACTGAAAATGCAGCGGAACCGGAGTCACTGATCAAAACTGTTTCTTACAACACAGCTGCAGTGTAAAGCATAGGGGAGAGACCGCACATGTGGCAGCGCCACAGCTGGCAAGAGAGAGAGAGGGCGGCCCCCTGTGGGACCACTAAGCAGTCACTGGACCTGTCCATGGAGACCCTGGAGCTCAGTGTCCCGGACGGTGGCTGATTGTTGTGGCCACCAGGACAGGACAGTGGACTGAAGCCTCGTCTGCACAAGTCCCAGAATTTGCCATCAGACCGCGGCCGTGTTTGTTGCTCTTCCCGGCCCTCGCGCTTTTGTGACATCGGAGTCCAATGGGCCTCGTTCTGTGGTTACGTGGAGCGACTAGACCTTACACACGTGGCCAGGAATGTCTGCACTCCACGGATGGGAACATCAGGCCGTCAGGGGGATTTATAATCTCTGCGGATTACGCTGCATATATTTATAGTTTATTCCATGAAATCCCGATTTTTTGCACATTGTTTTGTGCCGTCGGCTTCCACTCGCTGTTTCTGTAACTTTCCGGAGATCTCTACTTGCTGTCAAAAAAGTAAAACAAGCTGTGACCACCAACCTTCAGCTGTCGCAAAACTACAACTCCCAGAGTGACCTGACAACTTCATCCTGGGAGTAGTAGTTTTGCAACAGCTGGAGATCCTCAGATTAGAGAACACTGCATTATTACTGATAGTCAGAAGCCAGTCTTCATCTGGTCCTGCATGAACAGATATAAAGTTACATTGTATCAGTGTGAACAATCCTCTGTGAGCAGAACACAGAAAAAAATCCTATGTGAGCAGAAACAGTAAAGAGTCCTCTGTGAGAAGCATACAGTAAGGAGTCCTCTGTGAGAAGCATACAGCAAGGAGGCCTCTGCAATCAGCACACAGTAAGGAAGCCTCTGTGAGAAGCACACAGTAAGGAGGCCTCTGTGAGAAGCACACAGTAAGGAGGCCTCTGTAATCAGCACACAGTAAGGAGGCCTCTGTAATCAGCACACAGTATGGAGGCCTCTGTGAGAAGCATACAGTAAGGAGGTCTCTGTAATCAGCACACAGTAAGGAGGCCTCTGTGAGAAGCACACAGTAAGGAGGCCTCTGTAATAAGCACACAGTAAGGAGGCCTCTGTAATCAGCACACAGTAAGGAAGCCTCTGTGAGAAGCACACAGTAAGGAGGCCTCTGTAATCAGCACACAGTAAGGAGGCCTCTGTAATCAGCACACAGTAAGGAGGCCTCTGTAATCAGCACACAGTAAGGAAGCCTCTGTGAGAAGCACACAGTAAGGAGGCCTCTGTAATCAGCACACAGTAAGGAGGCCTCTGTAATCAGCACACAGTAAGGAGGCCTCTGTAATCAGCACACAGTAAAGGCCCCGTCACACATAACGAGATCGCTAGCGAGATCGTTATTACGTCACGGTTTTGAGATCGCTGGAGAGCCGTATTGTGATTGTTAGGGAGCTGTCAAACATGCAGAACCTCCCAACGATTTCAGCCGCCCCAGCGATCTAACTAACGATCTCATTGGTCGTTGGGACGCTTTCACACAGCAGCTATTCAACGATCCACACCTTGATAGGGGCTGTACTGTGTCACCAATCATCTCCGATTGGTGGACGCTACTGCGTTCTGATTGGGCGGCAGGTTTAAAATAAAACCACGTTGTAGCAATTCCGTCCCTTTGTTCCTGTTTGCGTTCTGGTTTTGGATCGTAGCAGCGTTCTTCAGCTGTGACTCTGTATCCATTCATCTGGGCTTTGTTCCTGTTTGCCTTCTGGTTTCGGATCGTAGCAGCGTTCTTCAGCTGTGACTCTGTATCCATTCATCTGGGCTTTGTTCCTGTTTGCGTTCTGGTTCGGATCGTAGCAGCGTTCTTCAGCTGTGACTCTGTATCCATTCATCTGGGCTTTGTTCCTGTTTGCGTTCTGGTTCGGATCGTAGCAGCGTTCTTCGGCTTTGACTCTGTATCCATTCATCTGGGCTTTGTTCCTGACAAGCGTTCTGGTTTTGGATCGTAGCAGCGTTCTTCAGCTGTGACTCTGTATCCATTCATCTGGGCTTTGTTCCTGACAAGTGTTCTGGTTCGGATCATAGCAGCGTTCTTCGGCTGTGACTCTGTATCCATTCATCTGGGCTTTGTTCCTGACAAGCGTTCTGGTTTGTGGATTGTAGTGTTCTTCGGCTGTGACTCTGTATCCATTCATCTGGGCTTTGTTCCTGACAAGCGTTCTGGTTCGGATCGTAGCAGCGTTCTTCGGCTGTGACTCTGTATCCATTCATCTGGGCTTTGTTCCTGACAAGCGTTCTGGTTTCGGATCGTAGCAGCGTTCTTCGGCTGTGACTCTGTATCCATTCATCTGGGCTTTGTTCCTGACAAGTGTTCTGGTTTTGGATTGTAAGTTTCTTCGGCTGTGACTCTGTATCCATTCATCTGGGCTTTGTTCCTGACAAGCGTTCTGGTTTGTGGATTGTAGTGTTCTTCGGCTGTGACTCTGTATCCATTCATCTGGGCTTTGTTCCTAACAAGCGTTCTGGTTTCGTGGTGAGCTTTCTTCGGCTGTGACTCTGTATCCATTCATCTGGGCTTTGTTCCTGACAAGCGTTCTGGTTTCGGATCGTAGCAGCTTTCTTCGGCTGTGACTCTGTATCCATTCATCTGGGCTTTGTTCCTGACAAGGTTCTGGTTTGGATTGTAGTGTTTCTTCGACTGTGACTCTGTATCCATTCATCTGGGCTTTGTTCCTGACAAGCGTTCTGGTTTGTGGATTGTAGTGTTCTTCGGCTGTGACTCTGTATCCATTCATCTGGGCTTTGTTCCTGACAAGCGTTCTGGTTTGTGGATTGTAGTGTTCTTCGGCTGTGACTCTGTATCCATTCATCTGGGCTTTGTTCCTGACAAGCGTTCTGGTTTCGGATCGTAGCAGCGTTCTTCGGCTGTGACTCTGTATCCATTCATCTGGGCTTTGTTCCTGACAAGCGTTCTGGTTTCGGATCATAGCAGCGTTCTTCGGCTGTGACTCTGTATCCATTCATCTGGGCTTTGTTCCTGACAAGCGTTCTGGTTTGGATTGTAGTTCTTCGGCTGTGACTCTGTATCCATTCATCTGGGCTTTGTTCCTGACAAGCGTTCTGGTTTCGGATGTAGCAGCTTTCTTCGGCTGTGACTCTGTATCCATTCATCTGGGCTTTGTTCCTGACAAGCGCTTCTGGTTTGGGATTGTAGTGTTCTTCGGCTGTGACTCTGTATCCATTCATCTGGGCTTTGTTCCTGACAAGCGTCTGGTTCGGATGTAGCAGCTTCTTCGGCTGTGACTCTGTATCCATTCATCTGGGCTTTGTTCCTGACAAGCGTTCTGGTTCGGATCTAGCAGCGTTCTTCGGCTGTGACTCTGTATCCATTCATCTGGGCTTTGTTCCTGACAAGCGTTCTGGTTTGGTGATGTAGTGTTCTTCGGCTGTGACTCTGTATCCATTCATCTGGGCTTTGTTCCTGACAAGCGTTCTGGTTTCGGATCGTAGCAGCTTTCTTCGGCTGTGACTCTGTATCCATTCATCTGGGCTTTGTTCCTGACAAGCGCTCTGGTTTGTGGATTGTAGTGTTCTTCGGCTGTGACTCTGTATCCATTCATCTGGGCTTTGTTCCTGACAAGCGTTCTGGTTCGGATCGTAGCACTTTCTTCGGCTGTGACTCTGTATCCATTCATCTGGGCTTTGTTCCTGACAAGCGTTCTGGTTTCTAATCGTAGCAGCTTTCTTCGGCTGTGACTCTGTATCCATTCATCTGGGCTTTGTTCCTGATAAGCGCTCTGGTTTGTGGATTGTAGTGTTCTTCGGCTGTGACTCTGTATCCATTCATCTGGGCTTTGTTCCTGACAAGCGTCTGGTTTGGATCGTAGCAGCGTTCTTCGGCTGTGACTCTGTATCCATTCATCTGGGCTTTGTTCCTGACAAGCGTTCTGGTTTCTAATCGTAGCAGCTTTCTTCGGCTGTGACTCTGTATCCATTCATCTGGGCTTTGTTCCTGACAAGCGTTCTGGTTTCGGATCGTAGCAGCTGTTCTTCGGCTGTGACTCTGTATCCATTCATCTGGGCTTTGTTCCTGACAAGCGTTCTGGTTTCGGATCTGAGCAGCTTTCTTCGGCTGTGACTCTGTATCCATTCATCTGGGCTTTGTTCCTGACAAGCGTTCTGGTTTCGGATCGTAGGTTCTTCGGCTGTGACTCTGTATCCATTCATCTGGGCTTTGTTCCTGACAAGCGTTCTGGTTTTGGATTGTAGTGCTTTCTTCGGCTGTGACTCTGTATCCATTCATCTGGGCTTTGTTCCTGACAAGCGTCTGGTTTGGATCGTAGCACTTTCTTCGGCTGTGACTCTGTATCCATTCATCTGGGCTTTGTTCCTGACAAGCGTTCTGGTTTCTGGATCGTAGCAGCTTTCTTCGGCTGTGACTCTGTATCCATTCATCTGGGCTTTGTTCCTGACAAGCGTTCTGGTTCTGATCGTAGCAGCTTTCTTCGGCTGTGACTCTGTATCCATTCATCTGGGCTTTGTTCCTGACAAGCGTTCTGGTTTCTGGATCGTAGTCAGCTTCTTCGGCTGTGACTCTGTATCCATTCATCTGGGCTTTGTTCCTGACAAGCGTTCTGGTTCGATCGTAGCAGCTTCTTTCGGCTGTGACTCTGTATCCATTCATCTGGCTTTGTTCCTGACAAGCGTTCTGGTTTCTGATCGTAGCAGCTTTCTTCGGCTGTGACTCTGTATCCATTCATCTGGGCTTTGTTCCTGACAAGCGTTCTGGTTTCGGATCGTAGCAGCTTTCTTCGGCTGTGACTCTGTATCCATTCATCTGGGCTTTGTTCCTGACAAGCGTTCTGGTTTCGGATCGTAGCAGGTTCTTCGGCTGTGACTCTGTATCCATTCATCTGGGCTTTGTTCCTGACAAGCGTTCTGGTTTCGGATCGTAGCAGGTTCTTCGGCTGTGACTCTGTATCCATTCATCTGGGCTTTGTTCCTGACAAGCGTTCTGGTTTCGGATCGTAGCAGCGTTCTTCGGCTGTGACTCTGTATCCATTCATCTGGGCTTTGTTCCTGACAAGCGTTCTGGTTCGGATCGTAGCAGCGTTCTTCGGCTGTGACTCTGTATCCATTCATCTGGGCTTTGTTCCTGACAAGCGTTCTGGTTTCGGATCGTAGCAGCGTTCTTCGGCTGTGACTCTGTATCCATTCATCTGGGCTTTGTTCCTGACAAGCGCTCTGGTTTGTGGATTGTAGTGTTCTTCGGCTGTGACTCTGTATCCATTCATCTGGGCTTTGTTCCTGACAAGCGCTCTGGTTGTGGATTGTAGTGTTCTTCGGCTGTGACTCTGTATCCATTCATCTGGGCTTTGTTCCTGACAAGCGTTCTGGTTTCGGATCGTAGCAGCGTTCTTCGGCTGTGACTCTGTATCCATTCATCTGGGCTTTGTTCCTGACAAGCGTTCTGGTTCGGATCGTAGCAGCGTTCTTCGGCTGTGACTCTGTATCCATTCATCTGGGCTTTGTTCCTGACAAGCGTTCTGGTTTCGGATCGTAGCAGCGTTCTTCGGCTGTGACTCTGTATCCATTCATCTGGGCTTTGTTCCTGACAAGCGTCTGGTTTGTGGATTGTAGTGTTCTCGGCTGTGACTCTGTATCCATTCATCTGGGCTTTGTTCCTGACAAGCGCTCTGGTTTGTGGATTGTAGTGTTCTTCGGCTGTGACTCTGTATCCATTCATCTGGCTTTGTTCCTGACAAGCGCTCTGGTTTGTGGATTGTAGTGTTCTTCGGCTGTGACTCTGTATCCATTCATCTGGGCTTTGTTCCTGACAAGCGCTCTTGGTTTGTGGATTGTAGTGTTCTTCGGCTGTGACTCTGTATCCATTCATCTGGGCTTTGTTCCTGACAAGCGTTCTGGTTTGGGGATTGTAGTGTTCTCGGCTGTGACTCTGTATCCATTCATCTGGCTTTGTTCCTGACAAGCGTTCTGTTGGATCGTAGCCGTTCTTCGGCTGTGACTCTGTATCCATTCATCTGGGCTTTGTTCCTGACAAGCGTTCTAGTTTCGGATCGTAGCAGCTTTCTTCGGCTGTGACTCTGTATCCATTCATCTGGGCTTTGTTCCTGACAAGCGTTCTGGTTTCGGATCGTAGCAGCTTTCTTCGGCTGTGACTCTGTATCCATTCATCAGGGCTTTGCTCCTGACAAGCGCTCTGGTTTGTGGATTGTAGTGTTCTTCGGCTGTGACTCTGTATCCATTCATCTGGGCTTTGTTCCTGACAAGCGTTCTGGTTCGGATCGTAGCAGCGTTCTTCGGCTGTGACTCTGTATCCATTCATCTGGGCTTTGTTCCTGACAAGCGTTCTGGTTTCGGATCGTAGCAGCTTTCTTCGGCTGTGACTCTGTATCCATTCATCTGGGCTTTGTTCCTGACAAGCGTTCTGGTTTCGGATCGTAGCAGCTTTCTTCGGCTGTGACTCTGTATCCATTCATCTGGGCTTTGTTCCTGACAAGCGCTCTGGTTTGTGGATTGTAGTGTTCTTCGGCTGTGACTCTGTATCCATTCATCTGGGCTTTGTTCCTGACAAGCGTTCTGGTTTGTGGATTGTAGTGTTCTTCGGCTGTGACTCCACACAGCCCGGAGAATTCTGCTAAATCTGCAATCCAGCACGAGGTCAGAAACAAAGGATGGAATCGCTATTCTGTTGCTTTCTTTATGCACGGCGGGAAATGAGAACGCTGTAGCGACCACCAATCGGGGACGAGGGGCGCAGAAAAGTCCAATTTATGCACGCCTACGTGTTTCAGTTCTGAATCGCTAACAAGGTTGTTGGTTAGGTGTCAAACACAGCGATGCACACTGCCCAGCGGGAGCGCAACCACCCAGGAATGGTCCAGGAAGCTTTGTAACGATCAGCGATCTCACAGCAGGGGCCTGATCGTTGCTACCTGTCAGACGTAACGAGATCGCTAGCGAAATCGTTATTGCGCCACAAAACCCGTGACGTATCAACGATCTCGCTAGCGATCTCGTTATGTGTGACGGGGCCTTAAGGAGGCCACTGTAATCAGCACACAGTAAGGAGTCCTCTGTAATCATCACACAGTAAGGAGTCCTCTGTAATCAGCACACAGTAAGTTGTCCTCTGTGAGAAGCACACAGTAAGGAGGCCTCTGTGAGAAGCACACAGTAAGGAGTCCTCTGTAATCAGCACACAGTAAGGAGTCCTCTGTGAGAAGCATACAGTAAGGAGTCCTCTGTAATCAGCACATAGTAAGGAGTCCTCTGTGAGAAGCATACAGTAAGGAGGCCTCTGCAATCAGTACACAGTAAGGAGACCTCTGCAATCAGCACACAGTAAGGAGTCCTCTGTGAGAAGCACACAGTAAGGAGTTCCCTGTAATCAGCACATAATAAGGAGTCCTCTGTGAGCAGAACACAGTAAGGAGTCCTCTGTGAGAAGCACACAGTAAGGAGGCCTCTGTAATCAGCACACAGTAAAGAGTCCTGTGTAATCAGCACACAATAAGGAGTCCTCTGTAATCAGCACACAGTAAGAAGTCTTCTGTGAGAAGCACACAGAAGACAATCCTCTGTGAGAAGCACACAGGTGACAATTCTCTATGAGCAGCACACAGTAAACAATCCTGTGAGAAGCACACAGGAGACAATCCTCTGTGAGAAGCACACAGGAGACAATCCTCTGAGAAGCACACATGAGACAATCCTCTGTGAGAAGTCCACAGTAGACAGTCCTCTGTGAGAAGCTCAAAAGGAGACAATCCTCTGTGAGAAGCACACAGGAGACAATCCTCTGAGAAGCACACAGGAGACAATCCTTTGTGAGAAGTCCACAGTAGACAGCCTCTGTGAGAAGCACACAGGAGACAATCCTCTGCGAGAAGCACACAGGAGACAATCCTCTGTGAGAAGCACACAGGAGACAATTATCTGTGAGAAGCACACAGGAGACAATCCTCTGAGAAACACACAGGAGACAATCCTCTGTGAGAAGTCCACAGCAGAGAGTCCTCTGTGAGAAGCACACAGGAGACAATCCTCTGAGAAACACACAGGACACAATCCTCTGTGAGAAGTCCACAGCAGAGAGTCCTCTGTGAGAATCACACAGGAGACAATCCTCTGCGAGCCGGACATGTCAGGAGGGAGTTATTTTGAGGGGACTTTTGAAAGTAACATTTTTTAGTGACTACTTTGCTGTTATTTGCTGCAGATTTTACAAACCCTCACAGAATGTTTGATACATTTGGTGCATTTTAAGGTTCTGCACTCCTAGAAATGTTTCTCCACTCAACGCGATCTCTTAATGGAGAGTGTGACCCCGCTAACACCCAGCTCAGTATGGAGCGCTACCATCGGATTGTAGGGAGCAGCCAAAATCTCACAAAGATGCAAAATTCTGCACCAAAATATTCAACTTAGAATAGAACATTGAGGATAGATATGGAACAGATGATATGAGATAGATGGAACTTCTTATGCGCCATGCTTTACCTGTGGTGGGGGTGAAGGAGCATGTGACCTTTTCCTTTCTTGGGCTCAGCCATGGGAGTACCTGGGTTTAGTCTCCAGACAGCAGACTGACGCTCGTGGCGGCTGCAGACCATCCCCGCACGTGAGCTCCACGTGTTTGACATTTCATGTCATATAAAAAGTTTATGAAGGAGTCATGTAAAGGTCACAGCAGGATGTAAATATTGGGCATCCGAGCACCACATAGTCACAAGCTTCAGCTTTATGACTTGGGCCGACGTTTTATGACCCTTCATATGGCACAGGAGTCAGCGCAGGGACCAGGCATGATGGCGGTGGTCATAAGCCACGATGGAACAGCTGGCAGCGGGTCGCATCCCTGATCGATGAGTTGTAGGATGGGATATTACCTGCCCCAGTGACAAAACGGGCAGCAAATGGGTCCTCAAATAACAATCTACACGATACAAACACCATAATATGACTTTGTAATCTATATCCTGAAGTGAAACTATCAATAAGCAGCTGTTGATGGATTTCTTATACATACATGTCCTGCAGCATCGGCGCATTTCTGTGCCACCAAACCCAGCAGTGACGGAGAAGGTCCTCGCATCGTATCCATCGTCTGTAACCTCAAAATTTACCAGTTTATGATACTTTGTTGCTGTTTTGCTGTTTTTACATTCAGCAAGATGCTGTTGATGGATCTATTCTACTTGGTTCTCAAATGTGAAAACACCATTATACAGTAAATTCAGAGGATTTCTTATTGTTATATAATTTCCCAGACATTATTGCATTTTCCAGTAACTCCCATTTATAATCAGTGAGTAATTTTCTTCTTTATCTTTCTTCCATTCACGTCTTCCTCCTGGTTATAATTAAAGCATTGTTCCGTACATCCTCAGCTCGCCCTTGGATTTCAGGCCGTCAGTCTCCCGCACCCCTTATTATTCATTATAGCTGGACGTGGAAATCAATCATTAGCTGTGGGGAGCAAGATCCTCAGTAGTCACATAGAAAACACAAATCCAGGCAAATCATTTACATATTTCTATAAAGCCGTGCTTTCTGAATCAAAGCTCTTACTTTCCAGCATAGACAAAAACTGAATGCTAAGCTTATACCTTCAGCCACCACTAGGGGGAGCTCCCTGTATACAGAGATACATGATAAGATCCTGTCTGCAGTCACCACTAGGGGAGCTCCCTGTATACAGAGATACATGATAAGATCCTGCCTGCAGTCACCACTAGGGGGAGCTCTGTGTATACAGAGATACATGATAAGATCCTGTCTGCAGTCACCACTAGAGGGGCGGATCCCTGGTATACAGAGATACATGATAAGATCCTGTCTGCAGCCACCACTAGGGGGAGCTACATGTATACAGAGATACATGATAAGATCCTGTCTGCAGCCACCACTAGGGGAGCTCCCTGTATACAGAGATACATGATAAGATTATGTCTGCAGTCACCACTAGGAGAAGCTCCCAGTATACAGAGATACATGATAAGATCCTTTCTGCAGCCACCACTAGGGGAGCTCCCTATATACGAGATACATGATAAGATCCTATCTGCAGTCCCACTAGGGGAGCTCTCTGTATACAGAGATACATAATGAGATCATGTCTGCAGCCACCACTAGGGGGAGCTCCCTGTATACAGAGATACATGATAAGATTCTGTCTGCAGCCATCACTAGGGGGAGCTCCCTGTATACAGAGATACAATATAAGATCCTGTCTGCAGTAACCACTAGGGGAGCTCTTTGTATACAGAGATACATGAGATCCTGTCTGCAGTCACCATTAGGGGGAGCTCCCTGTATACAGAGATACATGATAAGATCCTGTCTGCAGTCACCACTAGGGGAGCTCCCTGTACACAGAGATACATGATAAGATCCTGTCTGCAGCCACCACTAGGGGGAGCTCCCTGTATACAGAGATACATGATAAGATCCTGTCTGCAGTCACCACTAGGGGAGCTCCCTGTATACAGAGATACATGATAAGATTCTGTATGCAGTCACCACTAGTGGGAGCTCCCTGTATACAGAGATACATGATAAGATCCTGTCTGCAGCCACCACTAGGGGGAGCTCCCTGTATACAGAGATACATGATAAGATCCTGTCTGCAGTCACCACTAGGGGGAGCTCCCTGTATACAGAGATACATGATAAGATTCTGTATGCAGTCACCACTAGGGGAGCTCCCTGTATACAGAGATACATGATAAGATCCTGTCTGCAGCCGCCACTAGGGGGAGCTCCCTGTATACAGAGATACATGATAAGATCCTGTCTGCAGCCACCACTAGGGGGAGCTCACTGCATACAGAGATACATGATAAGATTCTGTATGCAGTCACCACTAGGGGAGCTCCCTGTTTACAGAGATACATATGTTGGCTGAAGCATTATTTGGTCAGCAGCCATCTAATGTGCATTGGGGGGGCTTTAGTCACTGAACTGAGTCACTCGAAACAGATGAGTCCCACCTGGTCAATGTCTCTGTATTGTACAATCAGAACAGCCGTCCTCGTCTGACTCATTACTACTCTGCGGGAATAAATCCGAGTTCCCAGGTGGGAAGCCAATAAATATAAAGGGTTGTGTATGGGGGTCTTCAGAAGAGTAGAAGCGGTCCAATCTCTCGGGTTGGCTTTTCATGGCAGCAGTGGGTGTATCGACATTTAATCTTCCACCAGTATCATTTCTGTCCTTTTCCCCTACACATGTATGATCCATATGGCTGAGCGCTCTTGTGTTCTAGTTAGGTAACAAATAAAAGGACAAGATGTGGTGAAATCCAACACTCTCCTGGTTCCCAATGTTTGTCAGAGCAGCTCATCCTCATACAGACTTAGGTGGATTCATGTCCTTCACCCTCCTCCATGCTCCAGTCGCCATATTCTTCCTCTCGTTGACAGTAAGCGAGAACATTATCACAGCTCATGAGGAGCGATGGAAGAGCGGAGAGGATGGGGGCGACACACCAGACATGAGGATGATGAGGGTGATGGCGTCAGCGCAGAGTGCAGTCATCTCATCGCCCCGGGTCTCTGTCCGCATGGAATGACGTTAATGTGCGTCTAATGTCTGACCTTTCCTGTGATGGATCTGGATGGTGTGATGGCGGCAGTCGCTGAACGGAGGATGAGGCTAATTACTACTGAGTAACCTACTTTACAGGAGGATGGTGTATACGGTATAAATATATATACATGTGGTGGTGTGTACGATATATATATATATATATACTGCTCTGGCAAAAATTAAGAGACCACTGCACAGTTTTATAGAAATCCGCTTCTCTCCATGTCTGACGGCCGTTCCATCCCAGTGTCAGCTGAATTCCAACCAGAGTTCACCTCATTCTACTTAATGTGCTTCTGATTAGGTGATCACCTGAACCAAATCTTATTTAACGAAGGAAAGTATAAAAAACCCTGCTGTGGAGTTCACAATCCTCTTGCAATAGGACAAGCTGGAGGCAAAACAAGTGCTAGTAATATCCCAAAAGTAATAGGAATTAAAAAATAACTTTTACCCATGCCAAAGGAGTTGAAAAGAAAAGTCTTGAGTGAAGAAAAGAAGGGCTCAATTCTGGCTTTACTAGCAGAGGGATACAGTGAGCATCATGTTGCCTCCATCCTTAAAATTTCTAAGACGGTAGTCCATTACAACAAGGTCAAGCAGCAGAAATTGGGGACAACAAAGCTACAGACTGGCAGAGGGCAAAAACGATTCTCCACTGACCGCAATGACAATCATCTTATTTGAATGTCTCTCAGCAACCTCAGGATGACATCAAGTGACCTACAATAGGAATGGCAAATGGCAGCTGGGGTGAAGTGCATGGCAAGAACAGTTCGTTACAGGCTCCTAGAGGCAGGGCTCAAGTCATGTAAAGCTAGAAAAAGCCTTTCATCAAGGAGAAGTAAAGGAGAGCCAGGCTGAAGTTTGACAAAGACCATAAGGATTGGACCATAGACGACTGGAGTAAGGTAATCGTCTCTGATGAGTCTAATTTTCAGTTTTGCTTAACACCTGGTTGTCTAATGGTTAGACGGAGACCTGGAGAGGCGTACAAGCCACAGTATCTTGCACCCACTGTGAAATTTGGTGGAGGATCGGTGATGATCTGGGGATGCTTCAGCAAGGCTGAAATTGAGCAGGTTAATCTTAGCAAAGGACATATGAATCAAGGCGCATACAACGTTATCCTGGAAAAACAGTGGATTCCTTCTGCTCAGGCAAAGTTCCCCAACTCTGAGGACTGGTTTCTCCAGCAGGACAATGCGCCATGCCACACAGCTTGGTCAATCAATGTGTGGATGAAGGACCACCACATCAAACGCCTGTCATGGCCAGCCCAATCTCCAGACCTGAACCCCATTAAAAACCTCTGGAATGTAATCAAGAGGAAGATGGATGTCACAAGCCATCAAACAAAGAAGAACTGCTTACATTTTTGTACCAGGAGTGGCATAAGGTCACCCAAAAGCAGCGTAAAAGACTGGTGGAAAGCATGCCAAGACGCATGAAAGCTGTGATTACAAATCATGGTTATTCCACAAAATATTGATTTTTGAACCCTTTCTGAGTTAAAACATTAGTATTGTTGTTTCTAAATGATGATGAACTTGTTTTCTTTGCATTGTTTGAGGTCTGCAAGCACTGCATTTTTTTGTTATTTTGGCCATTTCTCATTTTCTGAAAATAAATACAAAATGTATTGCTTGGAAATTCGGAGACATGATGTCAGTAGTTTATAGAATAAAAGAGCAATTTACATTTTACTCAAAAATATAAAGAGAAAAATCAGACAAACTGAACATTTGAAAGTGGTCTCTTAATTTTTACAAGAGCTGTATATATACAGGGGGTGGTGTATACGGTATAAATATATATACAGTACAGACCAAAAGTTTGGACACACCTTCTCATTCAAAGATTTTTCTGTATTTTCATGACTATGAAAATTGTACATTCACACTGAGGGCATCAAAACTATGAATTATCACATGTGGAATTATACATTACACTTAACAAAAAAGTGTGAAACAACTGAAATTATGTCTTATATTCTAGGTTCTTCACCTTTTGCTTTGATGACTGCTTTGCACACTCTTGGCATTCTCTTGATGAGCTTCAAGAGGTAGTCACCGGAAATGGTCTTCCAACAGTCTTGAAGAAGTTCCCAGAGATGCTTAGCACTTGTTGGCCCTTTTGCCTTCACTCTGCGGTCCAGCTCACCCCAAACCATCTGGATTGGGTTCAGGTCTGGTGACTGTGGAGGCCAGGTCATCTGGCGTAGCACCCCATCACTCTCCTTCTTGGTCAAATAGTCCTTACACAGCCTGGAGGTGTATTTGGGGTCATTGTCATGTTGAAAAATAAATGATGGTCCAATTAAAAGCAAACCGGATGGAATAGCATGCTGCTGCAAGATGCTGTGGTGGCCATGCTGGTTCAGTATGCCTTCAATTCTGAATAATCCCCAACAGTGTCACCAGCAAAGCACCCCCACACCATCACACCTCCTCCTCCATGCTTCACGGTGGGAACCAGGCATGTAGAGTCCATCCGATCACCTTTTCTGCGTCGCACAAAAACACAGTGGTTGGAACCAAAGATCTCAAATTTAGACTCATCAGACCAAAGCACAGATATCCACTGGTCTAATGTCCATTCCTTGTGTTCTTTAGCCCAAGCAAGTCTCTTCTGCTTGTTGTCTGTCCTCAGCAGTGGTTTCCTAGCAGCTATTTTACCATGAAGGCTGCTGCACGAAGTCTCCTCTTAACAGTTGTTGTAGAGATGTGTCTGCTGCTAGAACTCTGTGTGGCATTGACCTGGTCTCTAATCTGAGCTGCTGTAAACCTGCGATTTCTGAGGCTGGTGACTCAGATAAACTTATCCTCAGAAGCAGAGGTGACTCTTGTTCTTCCTTTCCTGGGGTGGTCCTCATGTGAGCCAGTTTCTTTGTAGCACTTGATGGTTTTTGCAACTGCACTTGGGGACACTTTCAAAGTTTTCCCAATTTTTTGGACTGACTGACCTTCATTTCTTAAAGTAATGACGGCCACTCGTTTTTCTTTACTCAGCTGCTTTTTTCTTGCCATAATACAAATTCTAACAGTCTATTCAGTAGGACTATCAGCTGTGTATCCACCAGACTTCTGCACAACACAACTTATGGTCCCAACCCCATTTATAATAATAATCTTTATTTATATAGCGCCATCATATTCCGCAGCGCTTTACAGTTTAACAGTTTCAAAACATAAGTCATAAGTAACAACGTTAACAATACAATAATTAAAGCAAAATAAGCCGCCCCTGCTCGTGAGAGCTTACAATCTACGATGAGGTGGGGGAGATACAAAGTACAATGGTGCATTTACAATGATGGTCCAGCCATCTTGAGGGAGTGAGGGATGGATGGAGATAGTGAATGGGCTACACACACACACACTTACACAGAGAATGACTTTGATTAGTGAATGTGATAGGCCACTCTGAAAAAATGTGTTTTGAGGGAGCGCCTGAAACCATGCAAATTGTGGATAGTCCTAATTTCTTGGGGTAGAGCATTCCAGAGGATTGGCGCAGCGCGGGAGAAGTCGGGAGTGGGAGGTACGGATTAGTGCAGAGGTTAGTCGAAAGTCGTTTGCAGAGCGCAGCAGTCGGTTAGGCCGATAAATAGAAATGAGGGAGGAGATGTAGGGGGGTGCTGCACTGTGGAGAGGACGGGTAGGTGATAGAAATGAGGGAGGAGATGTAGGGGGGTGCTGCACTATGGAGAGGACAGGTAGGTGATAGAAATGAGGGAGGAGATGTAGGGGGGTGCTGCACTGTGGAGAGGACGGGCAGGGTGATAGATAGAAATGAGGGAGGAGATGTAGGGGGGTGCTGCACTGTGGAGAGGACGGGCAGGTGATAGATAGAAATGAGGGAGGAGATGTAGGGGGTGCTGCAGTGTGGAGAGGACGGGCAGGGTGATAGATAGAAATGAGGGAGGAGATGTAGGGGGGTGCTGCACTGTGGAGAGGACGGGCAGGGTGATAGATAGAAATGAGGGAGGAGATGTAGGGGGTGCTGCAGTGTGGAGAGCTTTGTGGGTGAGAACAAGTACTTTGAATTGGATCCTATAATGAATGGGCAGCCAGTGTAAGGACTGGCGAAGAGCGGACGCGTCCGAGTACCGATTAGCCAGATGGATGACCCTGGCTGCTGCATTAAGGATGGACTGGAGAGGGGATAGTCGAGTAATGGGGAGGCCAAGTAATAGAGCGTTGCAGTAGTCCAGGCGGGAGTGGATCAATGCTACAGTAAGGGTTTTTGTTGTTTCCATGGTGAGAAAAGGGCGGATTCTAGAGATGTTCTTTAGGTGTAGACGGCAAGAGCGGGCAAGAGATTGTATATGGGAGGTGAAGGAGAGATTGGTGTCAAACATAACACCCAGACAGCGAGCCTGCTGCCGGGGTGTTATTATGGTGCCGCCCACAGAGAGGGAAATGTCAGATTTAGGGAGGTTAGTAGACGGCGGGAGCAGAAGAAGTTCAGTCTTGGAGAGGTTGAGTTTCAGATAGAGAGCGGACATGATGTTGGAGACTGCGGACAGACAGTTGGTGGCGTTCTGTAGTACAGCGGGGGTAAGGTCGGGGGATGACGTGTATAGTTGTGTGTCATCAGCATAAAGATGGTACTGAAAGCCAAATCTGCTGATGGTCTGTCCAATTGGGGCCGTGTAGAGAGAGAAGAGAAGGGGGCCAAGGACTGAGCCCTGGGGTACACCGACAGTGAGAGGAAGGCAAGACATCCCACTTATTAACCCTTACAGGCACACCTGTGAAGTGAAAACCACTCCCGGTGACTACCTCTTGAAGCTCATCAAGAGAATGCCAAGAGTGTGCAAAGCAGTCATCAAAGCAAAAGGTGAAGAACCTAGAATATAAGACATATTTTCAGTTGTTTCACACTTTTTTGTAAAGTGTAATGTATAATTCCACATGTGTTAATTCATAGTTTTGATGCCTTCAGTGTGATTCTACAATTTTCATAGTCATGAAAATACAGAAAAATCTTTGAATGAGAAGGTGTGTCCAAACTTTTGGTCTGTACTGTATATACAGTGGCGGTGTATAAGGTACAGAAAATGGAATGAGAGCTACAAAAAAAAAGAACACAGTGCATACAGTCAGATATGGTGGAGGTTCACTGATGTTTTGTTGTTTTTTTGCTGCCTCTGGCACTGGGGGCAAATCATCATAAAATCTATTACCAAAGGATTTTGGGTGGCAGTGTAGTGCGCAGTGTCAGAAAGCTGGGTTTGCGTCCTAGGTCATGGGTCTTCCAGCAGGACAATGACCCCAAACATACTTCAAGAAGCCCCCAGAAATGGATGGAAAAGCACTGGAGAGTCTGAAGTGGCAGCAATGTGTCCGGATCTAAATCCCAGTGATCACCTGTGGAGAGATCTTACAATCGCTGTTGGGAGAAGGTGAAATATGAGACCGGGAGCAGATTGTAAGAAGAGTCGTCCAAAATCTCAGCTGAGAGGAGGAAGAAGCTTGTGGATGGTTATAGGGAGCGACTAATTGCAGTGATTTATTCCAAAGGGGCAACCAAATATTAAGCTGAGGGCGCCAACAATTGTGTCCGGACCATTTCTGGGGTTTTGTGTGAAATTATGTCCAATTTGCCTTTTTTCTTTTTTTTTGTGTTGTCCAATAAATACAAAGGAAACAATTTCAAGGGTGCCAACACTTTCGGCCATGGCTGTAGATACTTAGTATCAGTATATACACACATGGTTAAAAACCACAATGGTCATATAAATAACTTGAATCTGACAAAAGTAATAATAAATAAAAAATCTATGATAATGAATAAATGAAAGTCAGACATTGCTTTTCAGCTTCCACAGAATTTAAAAAAAAAAAATAAAGCTCATGAAATCGGCCTGGACAGAAATGATGGTTCCTTAACTTAATATTTTGTTGCACAACCTTTTGAGGCAATCGCTGCAATCACACGATTCCTGTAACTGTCAATGAGACTTCTGCGCCTCTTGACAGGTATTTTGGCCACTCCTCAAGAGCAAACTGCTCCCGTTGTCTCGTGGTTGAAGGTCGCCTTTTCCAGACGCCATGTGTCAGCTCTTTCCATAGATGCTCAATAGGATTTAGGTCAGGATTCATAGAAGCCACTTCAGAATAGTCCAATGTTTTCCTCTTAGCCATTCTTGGGTGTTTTTAGCTGTGTGTTTTGGGTCATTATCCTGTTGCAAGACCCATGACCTGCGACTGAGACCAAGCTTTCTGACACTGGGCAGCACATTTCTCTCTAGAATCCCTTGATAGTCTTGAGATTTCACTGTACCCTGCACAGATTCTAGACTCCCTGTGCCAGATGCAGTAAAGCAGCCCCAGAACATAACTGAGCCTCCTCCATGTTTCACAGTAGGGACAGTGTTCTTTTCTTGATATGCTTCATTTTTCCATCTGTGAACATAGAGCTGATGTGCCTTGCCAAAAAGTTCCATTTTTGTCTCATCTGTCCATAGGACATTCTCCCAGAAGCTTTGTGGCTTGTCAACATGTAGTTTGGCAAATTCCAGTCTGGCTTTTTTATGATTTTTCGTCAACAATGGTGTCCTCCTTGGTCGTCTCCCATGAAGTCTACTTTGGCTCATACAACGACGGATGGTGCTATCTGACACTGATGTTCCTTGAGCTTGAAGTTCACCTTTAATCTGTTTAGAAGTTTTTCTGGGCTCTTTTGTTACCATTCGTATTATCCGTCTCTTTGATTTGTCATCAATGTTCCTCCTGCGGCCACGTTCAGGGAGGTTGGCTACAGTCCCATGGAGCTTACATTTCTGAATAATATGTGCAACTGTAGTCACAGGAACATCAAGCTGCTTGGAGATGGTCTTATAACTTTTACCTGTAACATGTTTGTCTATAATTTTCTTTCTAATCTCCTGAGACAACTCTTTCCTTCGCTTCCTCTGGTCCATGTGGAGTGTGATACACACCATGTCACCAAACAGAACAGTGAGTATCTGTAGCCTCTGTACAGGCCACTCACTGATTCCAAGAGTGTAGACACCTGTGATGCTAATTAGTGGACACACCGTGATTTACCATGTCCCTTTTGTCACATTATTCTCAGGGGTACCATCATTTCTGTCCAGGCCTATTTCATGAGTTTTATTTTTTTTTTATTCTGTGGAAGCTGAAAAGCAATGTCTGACTTTCATTTGTTCATTTTCATAGATTTTTGATTTATTATTACTTTTGTCAGGTTCAAGTTATTTCTGTCACCATTGTGGGTTTTTCTGTCATTAAACGAGGGGCACCCTAAATTTTGACCACATGTGTATAAATATGTATTGCGTCATCGCCATCAGAGACCTTCACACATTGACATCACTCGTAAAATCCCAGTAATATCAGCACATCATGGTGGAGGTATCGCCCTGTATTGGGGGGCACTCGCCACATATTGGGGGCCATCTCCCACCAAGCCTCCCAATGCGGCCCCTGCTCCCTTCCATTTGCACATTCACAGAAAGGCTGCTTGTTCTACTCCTGGTTTTTTTCCATTTTCTGGCTCTGCCTGGAATCACTTCTAAGGAATTTCTCTCTCTTGGGCTGAGAAGGAGTTTTTCTGGGAGCTGCGAGTGTTTGTGCTGTGTCCGGATGTGCAAATCTCAGGACCACCGGGCAGGGAGAGCAGCGAAGTGGGGAGAGACCCGGCGGAGGGACACGGAGGAGAGGGCAGTGAGGGTACGGAGGAGGAAGAGGCCGTGGACCAAGAGCCATCCAGGGACGACGACCGGAGTAGGACGGGAAGGAAAGTCCTCAATATCGACGGAGGAAACAACATGGGAGTCAGAGATAGAGGGATACATGGAAGGATGGATAGATAGATAGATAGATAGATAATAAATTAATAGATAATGTGTATGTAACCCCTTTTCATGTACAGCACCATGGAATTAATGGCGCTATATAAATAAATAATAATAATAATAATAATAAATAATAGATAGATAATATATGTTAGATAGAAAGATAATAGATAGATGATAGATAGATAATAGATAGATAGATATTAGATAGATAGATAATAGATAAAAAATAGATGATAGATAGATAATAGATAGATAAAATATAGATAGATAATAGATAGATATATAGATAATAGATAGATGATAATAGATGAGTAAATAAGCACCTCATTCACCTTTTTCTGGTGTTGCTGCCTCCATTTTTTGTCTCTTACATAGAGGTTTCGTTGTTGCTTTGGAGGCACGGCACCCAGACACACTGTTGCCTGTTGCTGCTTTTCGCTTTTTTCTTTCTAAATAGATAATTGATAGATAATAGATAGATAATAGCTAGATACAGTGGGGAAAATAAGTATTTGATCCTCTGCTGATTTTGCAGTTTCCCGCCTACACAGAATGGAGAGATCTGTAATCTTTATCGTCGGTCACTTCACCTGTGAGAGACAGATCTAAGAATAATCCAGAAAATCACATCGTAGGATTGTTACATCATTAATTTGGATTTTATTGCATGAAATTATTATTTGATAAAATATAAAAACAGAAGTTAATATTTGGTGCAGAAACCTTTGTTTGCAGTTACAGAGGTCGGACGTTTCCGGTGGTTCTTGACCAGGTTTGCACACACTGCAGCAGGGATATTGGCCCCTTCCTCCATACAGATCTTCTCCAGATCTGTCAGGTTTTGGGGCCATCGCTGGGTAACATTGAGTTTCATCTCCCTCCATAGATTTTCTCTTGGGTTCAGGTCTGGAGACTTACTAGGCCACTCCAGGACCATGAAATGCTTCTTACAGAGCCGCTCCTTAGTTGTCCTTGTGTTTCGGGTCATTGTCATGCTACAAGACCCAGCCATGACCCTGAGAGATAGATAGATAGATAGATAGATAGATAGATAGATAGATAGATAGATAGATAGATAGATAGATAGATTAATAGATACAGTTGTGCTCAAAAGTTTACATACCCCGGCAGAATTTTTGCTTTCTTGGCCTTTTTTCAGAGAATATGAATGATAACACCAAACCTTTTCCTCCACTCATGGTTAGTGGGTGGGTGAAGCCATTTATTGTCACTACTGTGTTTTCTCTTTTTAAATCATAATGACAACCCAAAACATCCAATGACCCTGATCAAAAGTTCACATACCCCATTTCTTAATACCGTGTATTGCCCCCTCTAACATCAATGACACCTTGAGGTCTTTTGTGGTAGTTGTGGATGAGGTTCTTTATTTTCTCAGATGGTGAAGCTGCCCACTCTTCTTGGCAAAATAACTCCAATTCCTGTAAATTCCTGGACTGTCTATCATGAACTGTGCGCTTGAGATCTCCCCAGATTGGTCAATGATATTGAGGTCAGGAGACTGATATGGCCACTCCAGAACCTTCACTTTGTCCTGCTGTAGCCAATGACAGGTCGACTTGGCCTTGTGTTTTGGATTGTTGTCATGTTGGAACATCCAAGTACGTCCCATGCGCAGCTTCCGGGCTGATGATTGCAAATTTGCCTCCACTATTTGCTGATAACGTGCTGCATTCATCTTTCCTTCAACTGTGCCTTTGTAGCTCACACATCCCCAAAACATCAGCGATCCACCTCCGTGCTTTACAGTAGGAATGGTGTTCCTGTAAGGTTCTTTGTCTCTTTTGACATGTTCCTTGAAACTCAGTTTTTCCGTCGGCCATTTTGCTTTCTGTCTTTCTGCAGCTCTTGCCCTCAGTTAATATGGAGTTTCCAGTTTTCATGTTCCCGCCCTGATTCTCTCCCTCTTGCTTCTTAAGCAGCCTCAGCTGAACAATCAGTGCTCCTGAATCAAGCCTCAGTCAGCCTGTGACCTGACTCCTGGAAACCTAGGATTTTGGACTCCAGCTATTTCCTACTGAGGAACTTTGGAACACTTTTGGACTTTGGAAACCTGCTGTTTGGTGAATCCATGTTTGCAGAGGAATTACGGTACAGAGAAGAGATCCTGAACCTGCTTGGAGAGTTATTGTAGAGCTTGAAGTTACTCTGGCCTGCTGTCTTCTCCAGCCTCTGTTCCTGCAAACTGTGTGACCTTTTCTGCATGCTTGTATGAAGTAATACAAGTCATTTCATATCAACCTATGTCTCATGTGTTTTTCCTCGCACCCAAGCACAAGACGCTATAGGAACTGTACACTATACATGACAAGATTCAGGAGACAATGTTTAGTGTCTGCTGGGTCTGGGAAAGCCGTGTCTGCTGTGACTGTGGATATCAGATGTCCGTTTAATACCTTCTGTGATGACAGTGGTTGTGACTTCTCACAACCATTCCAGGTGAGCGCATTCCCTTAAATGTTACTCTGGAGTGTTACCACAGGTAAACACTATTGTTTTTTTTTTTTTTTTCCCTTTCCTCTTCTCCTTCCAGCACTTCTGCCTTAAAAGATCTGGAAGATGGAGGCCCGCATAAAGGAGCTTTGCGGAGTGACTGATACAATCCTTGCAGATATACAGACTATAAAGACCCGTTTTGCAAGCCTACAGGACCTCACTAATCATAATTTGCAAGTGTTTGGACAAACTACTCAGGAATTACGAGCCAGGATTGAGGCTCTAGAGGAACGAGTCCAGGCTCCTGCCATAACCCCGAGTTCTGGGATCCCCAAGTTACCTCCTTTTTGTTTTGGTGGTGAACGTGAGAAATTCAGGGGATTTATTAACCAATGCAATCTATTTTTCTCTGCACATGCTTCACAATTCCCCACTGAACGATCCAAAGTGCTTACTATAATCATGTTGCTTACCAATAAGGCTTTGATGTGGGCAAACCCTCTGATTGAGACTGAGGATGATTGTTTGAATCACCTTGATGCTTTTATTTCAGCCATGGGGCAGGTGTTTGATGACCCCAATCGAGGTGCAACAGCTGAAGCAGCCATGTTAACTTTGCGCCAAGGTAAGCGTTCAGTAGCCGAATATGCCTTGGATTTCAGGAGATGGGCTCTTGATACCACTTGGGACACTTCCGCCAAAAAATCTATTTTTCGGAAAGGGTTGTCTCCACTGATTAAGGATGAACTTGCTCGTGCCGACCCTCCCACTGCGTTAGGTGACTTTATTAACTATTGTATCCGTATTGATGCTCGTCTGACTGAACGCAGACAAGAGAGATGGTTCGAAAATAATCGCACTAACCTTTTCCTACCTCCCTCCTCAGATAAGGAACCTTTGAGTAGGATCACAAGGGAACCAGAACCTGAACCCATGCAGTTGGACTCTTTACAAAGACGGGTTAGTGATGCACGCAAAGAACATCGTATAAAGGAAAATCTATGTTTTTACTGTGGTAAGTCAGGGCACTTCATTATAAACTGCCCCAGCCGTTCTCGTAAGACTACTGCAGCAGTCATTCACTGTGAGTGTTGCGAGAGGAGCTCTGTCATGTCCGAGCCTCAGACTCCAGAGAGATCTGCTGCAAGAGATCTTGATTTTTCGGACTTAAACTCTGTTAGTTCTGGGGACAATGACGGTATAAACGCTGCAATTTTTCAAGTTTCCTCAGCGGTGTCCCAGCTGAGTTGTAAAATAAATAATTCTCATTGCTTCCTTTCCATCAAACTCTGGGTGGACTCAGTCTGGGTGTCTAGCTCTGCTATGATCGACTCAGGAGCAAGTGGAAATTTTATGGATATCTCCTTTGCTCTGAAACAGGGATACGTTCAGTGAAGAAGGCTACTCCAGTACAGATGGAGACTGTGGATGGCTCTCTACTGACCTCTGGACCAGTGGATCAGGAAACAGAGCCTTAAAGATCATCAGGAGAAAATGTCTTTTATGCTTATCTCTTCTCCCCACTTTCCCATTATTCTAGGGCTACCATGGCTGCAGGCGCAGAATCCTACGATTAACTGGGAGACCAAGGAATTACACTTTCCGGAGAAACAGATGAGTCAAGGAGTTTCAGCTTGCTCTGTTCCTAAAGGAACCATGTCAGTCCCTGAACTACCAGCTGTATACCAGGACTATGTGGATTTATGTGACAAGAAGAACGCTGATCAGCTTCCTCCTCACCGTCCATATGATTGTCCAATCAAATTATTGCCTGGAGCCGAGATACCTTTTGGTAAGATCTACCCCCTAGCGGGCCCGAGCTAAAAGCTTTGAAGGACTACATAGATGAAAATCTAGCCAAAGGCTTCATACGCCCCTCTTCATCTCCCGCAGGTGCACCCATCTTCTTTGTGAAGAAGAAAGATGGATCTCTGAGACCCTGCATAGACTATAGGGAACTCAATAAGGTTACTATTAGAAACCGTTATCCATTGCCTTTAATCCCTGAGTTGTTGGAGAGAGTGCGGCACGCCAAAATTTTCTCTAAACTGGATCTCCGTGGGGCCTATAACTTGGTCCGTATTAGACCTGGGGATGAATGGAAGACTGCATTCAGGTCACGCTATGGACACTTCGAATATCTAGTTATGCCTTTTGGTCTGAGTACCGCTCCAGCCACTTTCCAACACTTGGTGAATGACATCTTCAGGGATCTCCTAGATACATTTGTGGTGATTTATCTGGATGATATTCTAATTTTTTCTAACTCCACAAAGGAACATCATGGACATGTGAGAATGGTCTTAGAACGCCTAAGACAAAACCATCTCTATATCAAACTTGAAAAGTGTGAATTCCATAGGACCGAAATTCAATTTCTGGGGTATGTACTATCTACGCAAGGGATTAGTATGGATGGAAGCAAGACCCAAGCCATCAAGGATTGGCCAATTCCTAGAAATGTGAAGGAGGTGCAGCGCTTCATCGGGTTTGCCAACTTCTATAGACGTTTCATTAGGAATTTCTCTGAGGTAGTGTCACCTATCACCCAACTTACCCGGAAACAGTCTAGGTTCTCCTGGACCCCGCAAGCTCAGGAAGCATTTTCCTGTTTAAAGGATAAATTTACCACCGCACCTATCTTAGTACATCCCAACCCCGAGCTTGCCTTCATAATAGAGGTGGATGCTTCAGACTGTGCCGTTGGAGCTATACTCTCTCAGAGAACAGGTGAGAAGAATGTCTTGCATCCCTGTGCCTTCTTTTCCCAGCAGTTGTCTTCGGCTGAGAGGAACTACGATGTGGGCAATAGAGAATTGTTGGCCATTATTGCCGCCTTCAAGGAATGGAGACACCTTCTTCAGGGAGCTGCACAGCAAATAGTCGTCCTGACAGACCATCGTAACCTTGAATTTATCAGGTCGGCTAAGTGCCTGACTCCTCGCCAGGCTCGCTGGAATCTTTTCCTAAACCAATTTAATTTTGTAATTTCTTATAGACCAGGATCGCGCAATGGAAAGGCTGATGCACTCTCTAGGATTCATTCAGCAGAGACACGTCCACTTACTCCTCCTAAGACTATTCTTCCTGACTCTAGATTCCTGGGAGTGATTCATAATCAAGACCTACTTAAGGACATTAAGGAAGCATACCATGCGGATTCTTTGTTGGCTCAACCCCCAAGGGACGTAAGTCTTGTCTTTAAGAATGGTGTGTGGATTCAGGGACAACGTCTGTATATACCTGAAACAGTCAGATTGAGAGTATTGCAACTCATCCACGATTCCAAGATAGCCGGGCATAGGGGAATTCTAAAGACACAAGAATTTCTTTCTCGTTTCTTTTGGTGGCCCACTTACAGGAAAGATGTTTTAAACTATGTCACTTCATGTGAAGTCTGTGCAAGATGCAAAACACCTCGCTCCTCACCAACTGGTCTGTTACAACCTCTTCCCACCCCGTCCCGCCCGTGGGGATCCATTTCTATGGACTTCATTGTGGAGTTACCAACCTCTCAAGGGAAGAACACCATTCTAGTGGTGGTTGATCGTCTAACAAAGGCAGCTCATTTTATCCCTTGTGTCGGCTTACCCACTGCAAAACAGACATCAGACTTGATGATTAAGAATGTGTTTCGCTTACATGGAGTACCGGAT
Source organism: Oophaga sylvatica (assembly GCA_033576555.1). Classification (NCBI taxonomy): domain Eukaryota; kingdom Metazoa; phylum Chordata; class Amphibia; order Anura; family Dendrobatidae; genus Oophaga; species Oophaga sylvatica. The sequence continues at coordinate 680,660 of JARQOD010000004.1, read as the reverse complement.
GAGGTCATTTCGGATCGAGGGGTGCAATTCACTTCAAGGTTTTGGCAAAATTTCTGTGCCGCATTGGACATTAAAGTAAACCTTTCTTCTGCTTTTCATCCCCAGACTAATGGACAGACAGAACGAACCAATCAGACCCTGGAGCAGTATCTCCGCTGCTTTATCTGCCACCTACAAGATGATTGGGTGGATCTACTTCCACTGGCTGAGTTCTCTTATAATAACTCTCAGAGCGCCTCCACTAAGCAGTCTCCTTTTTACTCCAATCTAGGTTATCATCCTAACATTCTTCCTCGATTTCCCATAGATACGCCCTTGCCAGCAGTGGCTGAAAGAATCACTTCTTTACAAAAGAATATGGATCTTCTAAAGGAAAATCTAGAATTGGCTCAGGAAAGGTACAAGAAAGCAGCAGATAAATTTCGTAAACCTGCACCAGCTTTCAAGGTAGGAGATTTGTCTGGCTGTCAACCAGAAATCTTAAATTAAAGATTCCATCGTCTAAATTGGGACATAAGTACATTGGACCTTATAAGATCAGTAAGATTATAAGTGCTGTTGCTTGTCGTCTTTAACTGCCCAGAACTATGAGAATCCACCCTGTCTTTCATGTATCCCTACTAAAGGCTGCAACACCCAATACGTTTCCTGGACGCTCTTCTCCTTGCCCTGACCCAGTGCTGGTCGATGGTCAGGAAGAATTTATGGTGGAAAGGATTCTAGATTCCAGGTTGTACAGAAATCAGTTGCAATATTTGATTAAATGGCAGGGCTACCCAGTGGAGGACAACTCATGGGAACCAGTCAATAATGTAAATGCTCCTCGCCTGCTCCGCCAGTTTCATCAGAGGTACCCTGACAAGCCTGGTCTGAGGTCAACCGGAGGTTGTCCTTAAGGGGGGAGTAATGTAAGGTTCTTTGTCTCTTTTGACATGTTCCTTGAAACTCAGTTTTCCGTCGGCCATTTTGCTTTCTGTCTTTCTGCAGCTCTTGCCCTCAGTTAATATGGAGTTTCCAGTTTTCATGTTCCCGCCCTGATTCTCTCCCTCTTGCTTTTTAAGCAGCCTCAGCTGAACAATCAGTGTTCCTGAATCAAGCCTCAGTCAGCCTGTGACCTGACTCCTGGAAACCTAGGATTTTGGACTCCAGCTATTTCCTACTGAGGAACTTTGGAACACTTTTGGACTTTGGAAACCTGCTGTCTGGTGAATCCATGTTTGCAGAGGAATTACGGTACAGAGAAGAGATCCTGAACCTGCTTGGAGAGTTATTGTAGAGCTTGAAGTTACTCTGGCCTGCTGTGTTCTCCTGCCTCTGTTCCTGCAAACTGTGTGACCTTTTCTGCATGCTTGTATGAAGTAATACAAGTCATTTCATATCAACCTATGTCTCCTGTGTTTTCCTCGCACCCAAGCACAAGACGCTGTAGGAACTGTACACTATACATGACAGTTCCTTTATTTATGGTTGTGGCCAAAAAGTTCAATTTTGGTCTCATCACTCCAAATTACCTTGTTCCAGTAGTTTTGATGCTTGTCTCTGTGCTGTTTTGCTTATTGTAGGTGAGATACTTTGTGGCATTTGGGCAGTAATGGCTTTCTTCTGGCGACTCGACCATGCAGCCCATTTTCTTCAAGTGCCTCCTTATTGTGCATCTTGAAACAGCCGCACCGCTAGTTTTCAGAGTCCAGTATTTCAGCTGATGTTATTTGTGGGTTTTTCTTTGCATCCCAAACAATTTTCCTGGCAGTTGTGGATGACATTTTTGTTGTTCTACCTTACCGTGGTTTTGTTTTTACAGAGCCCCTGATTTTCCATTTGTTAATCACAGTTTGAACGCTGCTGACTGGCAGTATCAATTCCTTGGATATCTGTTTGTATCCCTTTCCTGTTTTATACAGTTCAACTACCTTTTCCCGTAAATCCATTGACAATGCTTTTGGTTTCCCCATGACTCACAGTCCAGAAATGTCAGTGGCTGGATGAAAGATGCAAGAGTCTGTCTGGATCCCAGAAACTCACTCAGCTTTTATGCACACACACTGATTACAAGAAAACAGGTCACAGGTGAGGATGTTACCGTTAGTAGCCATTCACACCCATTTGTGTCAACTTCTGTGCATGTTATCAGGCCAAAATCACCGGGGTATGTGAACTTTTGATCAGGGGTCATTATGATTTAAAAAGAGAAAACACAGTAGTGACAATAAATGGCTTCACCCAACCACTAAACCATGAGTGGAGAAAAAGTTTTGGTGTTATCATTCATATTCTCTGAAAAAAGGCCAAGAAAGCAAACATTCTGCCGGGGTGTGTAAACTTTTGAGCACAACTGTATATAATAGTTAGATAATAGATAGATAGACAATAGATGATAGATAATATACAAACAGCAGGATCAACGAAGAGGGAGAAAATGTTAATTATCGGGAGGATGAGAAACAATGTAACAAGAAATAAACCCATGTAAACAAAACCATCATCCGGAATCTGACATAATAATATGAGTCGCTGTTGCTTTCATTTTTATTCCATAAATCAATAGTGCACATGAAAATGGAAAATGTTCTAATATATGTTATCAGTGAAATGTCCTTCTTATTGCCCCACCTCTGATCATTCAATTCCAATTCACAGTAAAATCTGTGTTAAGTGAAGATTGTTACATTCCTGAGATAAGAGATGACAGTTGGTGCTTATAGGATTCTATGTAGGAGGAAGAGGGAGGAGCTTGACCTGTAGCTCCTCCCTTCTCTCTGCATAGAATTATATGAGCACCAACTGTCATCTCTTATCTTAGTAATGTAACAATCTTCGCTAAACACAGATTTTACCAGGAATTGCAAATTTTTAAATGAATGATCAGTTCAAGAGGAGAGATGGAAATATTCATTGTTATTATTCAGAAACCTGAGAAGCTGGAATTTTGCTACAATGTGTCAGTCACACAATGCTTTCTAAGCCGGAAGTTATACTCGTACGTTTCAGATTATGCTGTGACAATTGCTGCACAACACATCCATGGGACAAACCGTCCGACTATCCTGAAACTGCAGCATGATCCCTGGTGTAACGATGCTCAGCTGCTGCTCCCCTTGGCCTCCCCACTGCTGGATCAGTAGATCCCCCGCTTCCCCCGCACCACTGCAGAACAGAGTTTGTTTCTTTTTCAGAACTTGGGATTTCTTTTGTTTGGTTCTCTTCCTAAGAATAATTTTGATTAATCCAATCGAGGCTCAAATTAGTTTTCTCTCGATGAAGCCGGTAATAGGATCTGAACGGAGCGCAGGTGTGAGGGTCGCAGAGCTGACGGAGATATCTCAGGTGCACAGTGAGGGTGGCATGGCCAAGATGGGTGAAAAGTTCACCAAGGCAGATCTCACTGAGCAGTGCAAGCAATATGGAAGATGAAAACATTTAAGGGTGTGAGTTATAGCCAGTATTATACTCCAGAGCTGCACTCACTATTCTGCTGGTGCAATCACTGTGTACATACATTACTGATCCTGAGTCACATCCTGTATTATACTCTAGAGCTGCACTCACTATTCTGCTGGTGCAGTCACTGTGTACATACATTACATTACTGATCCTGAGTTACATCCTGTATTATACTCCAGAGCTGCACTCACTATTCTGCTGGTGCAGTCACTGTGTACATACATTACTGATCCTGAGTTACATCCTGTATTATACTCCAGAGCTGCACTCACTATTCTGCTGATGCAGTCATTGTGTACATACATTACATTACTGATCCTGAGTTACATCCTGTATTATATCCAGAGCTGCACTCACTATTCTGCTGGTGCAGTCACTGTGTACATACATTACATAGATCCTGAGTTACATCCTGTATTATACTCCAGAGCTGCACTCACTATTCTGCTGGTGCAGTCACTGTGTACATACATTACATTACTGATCCTGAGTCACATCCTGTATTATACTCTAGAGCTGCACTCACTATTCTGCTGGTGCAGTCACTGTGTACATACATACATTACTGATCCTGAGTTACATCCTGTATTATACCCAGAGCTGCACTCGCTATTCTGCTGGTGCAGTCACTGGGTACATACATTACATTACTGATCCTGAGTTACATCCTGTATTATACCCAGAGCTGCACTCACTATTCTGCTGTGCAGTCACTGTGTACAACATACATTACTGATCCTGAGTCACCTCCTGTATTATACCCCAGAGCTGCACTCACTATTCTGCTGGTGCAGTCACTGTGTACATACATTACTGATCCTGAGTTACATCCTGTATTATACTCCAGAGCCGCACTCACTATTCTGCTGGTGCAGTCACTGTGTACATACATTACATTACTGATCCTGAGTTACATCCTGTATTATACCCCAGAGCTGCACTCACTATTCTGCTGGTGCAGTCACGTGTACATACATTACTGATCCTGAGTCACATCCTGTATTATACTGCAGAGCTGCACTCACTATTCTGCTGGTGCAGTCACTGTGTACATACATACATTACTGATCCTGAGTTACATCCTGTATTATACTCCAGAGCTGCACTCCTATTCTGCTGGTGCAGTCACTGGTACATACATTACATTACTGATCCTGAGTTACATCCTGTATTATACCCCAGAGCTGCACTCACTATTCTGCTAGTGCAGTCACTGTGTACATACATTACTGATCCTGAGTTACATCCTGTATTATACCCCAGAGCTGCACTCACTATTCTGCTGGTGCAGTCACTGTGTCTACATACATTACTGATCCTGAGTTACATCCTGTATTATACCCAGAGCCGCACTCACTATTCTGCTGGTGCAGTCACTGTGTACATACATTACATTACTGATCCTGAGTTACATCCTGTATTATACTCCAGAGCTGCACTCACTATTCTGCTGGTGCAGTCACTGTGTACATACATTACATTACTGATCCTGAGTTACATCCTGTATTATACCCCAGAGCTGCACTCCTATTCTGCTGGTGCAGTCACTGTGTACATACATTACATTACTGATCCTGAGTTACATCCTGTATTATACTCCAGAGCTGCACTCACTATTCTTCTGGTGCAGTCACTGTGTACATACATACATTACTGATCCTGAGTTACATCCTGTATTATACTCCAGAGCTGCACTCACTATTTGCTGGTGCAGTCACTGTGTACATACATTACATTACTGATCCTGAGTTACATCCTGTATTATACTTCCAGAGCTGCACTCACTATTCTGCTGGTGCAGTCACTGTGTACATACATACATTACTGATCCTGAGTTACATCCTGTATTATACTCCAGAGCTGCACTCACTATTCTGCTGGTGCAGTCACTGTGTACATACATACATTACTGATCCTGAGTTACATCCTGTATTATACTCCAGAGCTGCACTCACTATTCTGCTGGTGCAGTCACTGTGTACATACATTACTGATCCTGAGTTACATCCTGTATTATACTCCAGAGCTGCACTCACTATTCTGCTGGTGCAGTCACTGTGTACATACATTACATTACTGATCCTGAGTTACATACTGTATTATACCCCAGAGCTGCACTCACTATTCTGCTGGTGCAGTCACTGTGTACATACATTACATTACTGATCCTGAGTTACATCCTGTATTATACTCCAGAGCTGCACTCACTATTCTGCTGGTGCAGTCACTGTGTACATACATTACATTACTGATCCTGAGTTACATCCTGTATCTCTTTTATTATAAAAATACAAAACTAAACTTACAGGCAAAACATAGACAAAACTTACAAACAAACTCAATAAAAAAAAACATTATCCATAAATCCCAAAAGTCCAATGTCCAACAGATATATAGAAACAAAACGTTTCTCCATTTCATTAACACCCCCGGCAAGGAAGAGACCTCAACCTATATCCTTTTTTTTTTTTTTCCCTCATACACTCATACCCATGCATTCACCTCTAGAAAAAAAAAAACAAAATTCAGCCAACTGCCCTAAAGAAAGTAAATAGGCCACCTGGCCAAAATTAATGATACAATCTTCATATACATATATATACACATGTACTATACATATATATACACACATACTATACCTCGTATATACATATATATATTTTTTTTTAATTATTTTTTTTTATTATTTTTCCTAAACTAAACCACCACCATTCCCCCAAAGGTCCCACGAAAGTTTGTGGCCTATCACACCAGGTCCCACGAAAGTTTGTGGCCTTTCTTACACAGCAAATCTTCTTGGCATCCCGCCGGACGTCCATTCTCCAAAACCCATCCCCCCTCCCCCCAAGAAAACCCCCACCCCACCTAAACTAAATCCCCCTACAAGCATTATAGTACACATACAACATATATATACAGTATATATACACAACCTTATAATAACATATATCAATAATAACACCTATCAATAATAACCACTACACACCTTAACAATGACCAAAGAACAGGCCCAAGTTCAATGCTTGCAAGCCCTATACCCAGGTTACCAATTCCAAAACAAAAATCTATGAGTGAGGGTTACAGCCCACCACCAGGAACTGGAGACCATAGAGGCTCTCACCCTAATCTACCGCACATCACCCTGACCCTCCCTAACAACACAAAAGAGAAAATCCTGTCCCTATTGCCCTACCAACCTCTCCCTACCTGCCCCTACCTGTCCCTCACTGACCCTCACTACCAACCTAATACTAACTACCTGTCCCTAAAGACTGTCCCTATCTGTCCCTCCCTGTCCCTACACATCTATCTGACCCTACAAAATAAAGATAAAAGGATAAAAAATACTAACAGCCCTATCACAGGCACACAGAACCTAACTCACCCTAGGGCACATTAAAGGAGAAACCCCTCCATAGGAGAGAGGCCCTCCCTGCACCCAGCCTCTCAAACTCCAGGGAGCGCACTTTTGCCAGGTCACCCAGGATGTTCCTAATCACCTCTTCCCTGGGGAGGACTTTCCGCTGAGTAGACACTAGACACCGTGCATTCCACGTGCAGAACCTAGTTACTAAACTAACTAAGAAAACAGTGCCCCGATCTCGGCCACCAAGGGACCTGAATGCCCCATAGGCCCACTCCGCATAGGAGAGGCTTGCCAGCCTGGGCCAGCCAATGGAAGCATCCACCCTGCTGTAGACCTCTGTATTAAAGGGACACCGAAGCAGGAAGTGCTCCATGCTTTCAAGCATGCCACCACACTCCTCGCGGGGACAATCCCGGTCATCAGAGCTCCTGTACTTCAGGTTGTCCCTCACATACAGCTTCCCATGGAAGCAGCGCCAAGCCAAGTCCCAAAACTTCAAGGGGATCCGCTTAGAGTTCAATAACCCGAGCCCCACCTCCAGATCCCGGCTTGGGCAATCCCTGAGCGCCAGGGGCTTCTGAAAGTGGGTCAACAGGACCCTATTGTCAGAAACCTTCTCGACATGATCCTGATCTCCCATACTCCCAGACCCCACCGACGGATCACCTTCAGAACCGGGGTAACGTAAGCCGGAAGATGCCCATGAGGTGTACGAAGGTCCTTCACCTGCCCACCTGTCTCCCATTCCTGGAAGAAAGGCCGAAACCACCCCCTACAGGAGAATACCCACGGAGGAGCCCTCTCTGACCAGAGGTTGGCGATGTTTGCCTTAAGAAAGGTGTTTACTAGAAACACCACTGGGTTGACCATACCCAACCCTCCTAGTCTCCTCGTGCGGTACGTGACCTCTCTCTTGATTAGGTTCAGCCTATTTCCCCATAATAATTGGAAAAACAGGCTGTAGACCCGTGTCCAAAGAGGCTCTGGCAAGATGCAGACACTGCCCAGATATATTAGCAAAGGAAGCAAATAGCCCTTGGCAAGACTAACCCTTTCCCTTAGGGTCAAGGACCAACCCTTCCACTGATCCACCTTCTGGGCGGCAATCTTAAGTCTGCCCTCCCAGTTTTGCTGGGGATAGTCCCCCGGGCCGAAACTGATGCCTAATATTTTTGCTGTGGCCTGAGGCCCTGGAAGGGTGTCCGGGAGATCAAAACTTGGATCTCCCCTCCCAGCCAGAGACTCTCACACTTGTCCCGGTTGATCATGGACCCGGATGCCACCGAGTAGCGTTCAACCTCAGACATCACCCAATCCGCCTCCTCTCTCGAGGATACAAAAAGGGAAACGTCGTCAGCATACGCCACTACCCTCAAGGCGGCCTCCGGCACCGCCCGGTCCATCCCGACTCCCACCAACGGTCCGCGCTCCACCCTCCTTAAAAGGGGGTCGATCGCGAACACGTATAACAGTGGGCTCAGAGGACAGCCCTGGCGGACACCAGACCTCACCTCAAAAGGGTGTCCGACCCAACCGTTCACTAGCGGAAAAGTCTCTGCCCCATTGTATAAAACTCTCAACCAATCAACAAACCTCCCAGGCAGACCGTACCTCAGAAGGACGGACCAGAGGTACTCATGGTTAACCCGGTCAAAGGCCTTTGCCTGGTCTAAGGACAGCAAGTACCGCTTCCAGTGACCTGCCCTGCCCTGCTCCACTGCCTCTCGGACACCGAGCACAGCACTAAATGTACTGCGGCCTGGAACAAAGCAGTGCTGGGCCCCCGAAAGGAGCCGGGGTGCAAACTTAACCAACCGATTAAAAAGCACCTTTGCCAGAACCTTTCGGTCCGTATTGAGAAGCGCTATGGGACGCCAATTCTCAATACGGACGAGTCTTTACCCTTTGACAGGATAATCAGGGCTGACTTCCTCATTGAACTGGGCAGAGTGTCCGAGGAGAGGCACTCATTAAACACCTCAGTCAAGAGGGGGACCAAAGAGTCCCGAAAAGTCTTGCAGAACTCGGATGTTAAGCCATCCGGACCAGGCGACTTTTTGGGCCGTAGCCCATCAATCGCCCGTCTCACTTCCTCTTCCCTGATTGCTTCTGCCAAAACATGAAGAGAGGGGTCATCCCCTGGCTCAGGGATGGTTTCAGCCAGGAAAGCCGACATCTCATCCCGATCAGGATCCCTCCTCCCCAAGAGATGCGAGTAGAAGGATCTGACCACCTCCAGGATCCCTGATTTGGATCTGTTCAGGGACCCCGTACTGTCAATCAGTCCTGTCACCATCTTACAATTCACTGACAACCTGCAGTTTCTGTAAGGGTCGGGCGAGTGGTACCTCCCGAAATCCCTCTCAATAACCAAGGATGTGTGCCTATCATACTGGCACCCCTTGAGCAAGGTCTTCACCCTGGAGATTTCCTCTCGGTCCCCTCCAGTCGAGACGAGCTGCTCGAGTTTCCTCCCCAGCTGCCGATACAGGCGGTACCTGTTCAGGCCCCTGAGGCTCGAGAGCTGACGGAAGAACCTTGCGACCCTTCTTTTGAAGATCTCCCACCACTCAGACTTACTGCTACAAAGACCCAAGAGAGGTACCTGGCTCTGAAGAAATTCCTCAAAGGACTGTCTTACTTCCTCTTCTTCCAGAAGGGACGAATTCAGCTTCCATAGGCCTCTCCCCATCCGGGGAGTCTCTGTAACATTCAAAGTAAAGAAAATGAAACAGTGATCGGAGAACTCCACCTCAACAGCGGACACTGCAGAAGAGACGGCTTCCTCCTTTAAAAAAAAACCTATCTATCCTAGACCTACTGTTTCCCCTATAAAAGGTGAAACCCTCGTGACCTGGGGTGTGCCGGATGTGGACATCCACCAGGCGAGCTTCGCTTACTATGCTATTCAAGGCTACGCTATCATAAGTCAGCCGGTCTCCGGGGCCTCCCCTATCACGGAGTCTGGTTATAGCATTAAAATCCCCACCGAAGACCACCTGCCGGCTCGTAAAAAGATAGGGCTTGATCCTCAGGAAGAGACATTTACGGTCCCACTTAGATTGCGGGCCATAGATATTGATGAGCCGAAGCTCCTGTCCCCTCATGAAGACGTCAAGGACCAAACATCTCCCCATTTCTACCTCGATCACCCGTCTGCATTCCACCTCCGTGGTCTTAAAAAGGACCGCTACCCCGCTATACGGCTCGGCCGCAAGAGACCAGTATGAGGGCCCACTCCTCCATTCCCTCTTTGCTTTGTGGATGGACCCCAGGTCCGTTAGTCTGGTCTCCTGCAAAAATAAAACATCAGCCTCAACCCGGGTGAAAAATCAAAGGCCGTAAATCTAGCCGTATCCGACTTTATGCTGGCGACATTAATCGACGCCAGAGTCAACGGGTAGGTTCCGCCATCATGGGTGATTGAGTTAGACGGCCTGTTTTTTAACCGTACCCCCAGATTTCCTCTCCCCCTCTGAGGAGGAACCCGACTCACCCCTCCTCTTTAAAGACACCGAGGTGTCCATATCCTCCTTAGCAGCAGTGGACACCTCCTTCCCAGCACTAGATTCCTCGCCCCTGGACCCCGAGGTAGTCCCCTCGCCAGAGGAGTGTGAATCCCCCGGAGGACGGACCTCGCCACTCCCTGAAGGCACCCCAGATGTTGCATCCGGCCTCTCACCCCCGACCTCCGACACAGCAGAGTCATCGAGGGCTTGGAACCGATTGGAGAGGGGGATCAGAGGGGAACCGGTGAGCCCTTCCGTGGGCACCCTAGCGGTCAGGGGGGGCATTAGATTTTTTAGCCTTGTTCTTCTTCTTCCGCCTCTTACCGTACGATTGTCACCCGTTTTTTTAGGCTGCTCCACCACCTCTTCATCCACACTTTCATACTGGGAAGAGTTATCAGAAGCAGCCACCTCCCTCTCCATCCTCCGGATCTCCTCGCTCACCGCCTTCTCCCCCAGGGCCTCAGAGGCTTCGGCTGCCGCCTCCAGGGTGGGGACAGTCATCACCCCAGTTGCCTGAGGCTTATCCTGCCCCCTGCCCTTACGGTGCCTCACCTGTTGCCACTGGTGGGCAGATGTACCAGCCTCGCCTTTCCTCACTGACCCCTCAGCTCCCCTCACGCCTCCACCCCCAGCCCCAGCGGAAGTTGCACCACCGGGGATCCCCCCATGGCTCCCCCCCGCTGGGCCAGAGATGGTGCCGGAAAAGGAGCGGGGGCAGCGGCTATACGGGTGACCTAGGTCACCACACAGGTGACACCTAATGTCACCACAGGCTGCGGCAAGATGACCTACCCCGCCACACAAGGCACACTTCTGCACCTTGCAGCCTGCGCTGAAGTGGCGGGGATCACCGCACCTGTGGCAGACCTTCGGTTGCCCCTGGTAGATCTGGATTCTATCCCTCCCCAGAAATGCTGAGGAGGGGATGTGGGTGACCGTACCTCCTGAAACCTTCAACTTTACCATGAAGGTCCAGCCCCCTGACCAAATGCCAAACTCGTCCCTATTTTTCTTAGGGACGTCCGTGACTTCCCCATAACGGGAAAGCCACGTCATGATGTCGACCCCAGAGAGTGACTCGTTACTTGTCAGAACGGTCACCCTCTTTACACTATTTTGGCGAGACACCGCCTGAACGGAAAAGTCTCGCCAGCCAGGCTCCCCCTTTGCCAGTTCGAAATTTGACCAGAAAAGCTCTAGGCCCTCTGGCCGAACAAAACTGACATCGAAGAAGGAGGTGCCAAACGGATGAATCAGGGCAAAGATGTCCGTCGCCCTGAAGTCCATCTTCAGAAGGAGCTCCACAACCCTCGCTCTTGGCGGGCACGCTTCACTGCCCCTCCACCGAAGACAGACCACATTCCGCCTGGCCACCCCCTGCCCGGCTGTCGGGAGGGACCAAACCGTTTCCCCCTCCCTTTTATCTTGGAAGGCAGCCAGGCCGTATCTATCCAGCCAAAAGGCCAAGTCCACCTCTCTACCCTCTACATTGATCGTCCGTTCTCCCTTTTTGAGGGCCTCCAGGAAACGGCGCCGCAAGACGCCATCCCTGAGGTCCAGAGGCGAGGAAACTCCCTGACCAGACCCTGAGGCTCCAGCCACCACCCCCGAATAACTCAGAGGACCGGCGGCTGGGGGGGCAGATGGACTGGCCCCCTCCCCCCTCCTTCCAGTACCCTTAGACACCCCATTCACACTTACCACCCCATTCACACTGGCCACTTTAGACGCACTGCCACCCGCATCCTCAACCACTGACACTTCCATACACACACCCTCCTCATCCACTTCATCAGTCACCCCACTCTCACTCACATGCACACTGGGGTCAATATTATTTTGCCTCACTTTTTGGGTATTTACATGAATGTTTGCTTCTCTGCTGCTACCGCCACCTACTGGTGGCATCTTCCCTGCCGGGGGGTTCGGCACACACAGTGCTGCTTGCCCTTTAAGACCTGGGCTGCCATTGGGCTTCAGCAGCACTTCCTCCACAGCCTGCACAGAACTGCCTTCTCTCTCAGTGGCAGAGACCAAGCCAGGAGCAGTCCTGCCTCCAGCTCCATCCCAGCTCGTCGCCGGCGCCCCCACTGCAGGTAAGCCCCCAGACTCAGGGGATCCGGCCAGGCATGCGCCCTTGCTGCTGTCTGCTGCAGTTTCTGCTCCATTGCTGATCTTTACCATTTTTTTTTTCTTTTGCTGGGAAGCCACGCCCCCAGCCTCCAGCTTCACAATGCTGCCGTCCAGAGCTGCACCCACATGAGCGGCGGGTGCCGAGGAGGCCACGCCCCCTGAGACCGGCCGCAGCGGGACCCCCGGAGCCGACCCGGAGCCGGGTCCACCCCCAGGGCCCCCCCGGCGGTACCAGTCCCCCGGGGCACAGCACCCCCAACCACCACACCCTGGGCCACAAACAGCTTGGGCACAGCGACTCCGGCGGCCGGCCCCAGGCTAGGCCACTCCCCCTCAGTGCGCACCGGCGGCGGGGCCCCCAGCCCAGACTTCACCGCAGACCCCGCCAGGAGAGCCGACCCCACCAGTTGTTTTTTATGAGCCGGCTCTGCCGGAGCCGCAGGCCCCGCCCCCTTCACTTTACTAGGTACCTGGGCCCCCAGAAGCGATCCAGTAACGGATCCGTAAGTGGGGGACCCAGACACCACAGCGCTCACCGCCGGAGATGCGGTCCCGGCTGCCACTCTCTTGCCCACCACTGGGCCGCCCTCCACACCATGCTCCATATCAGACACGTCACTACCCCCTCCATTACCACAAACAGAGGCGGCGCCCTGCGTGTCATGGCCTGTAATCTCCCCGCTCCCTTGCTGCGGACCCACAACAGAGCCCGAGCCGGGGTGGGTAGCGGGTGCCGCACAGCAGGACCGGGGGGCCCCAGAGAGGGGGACATACACAAACTTCTGGACATAAGATGTTTTTTTTTCTTTCTTCTTAGCTTTTCTCTTCATCCCCCTCCTGGTTGCCTCGTCATCGCAGATCTCATTCCCGAACCTCAGCTGGTTAAACCGGACCGGGGACTCGATCTACCGGATCTGCTGCATGACGAGGCAGCCCCCCTCACTGCTACTACTACCACCATCCTCATCCTCCCCCTCGCACTCGCTGCCCTCTGAAGAGCCAGAATCTGGCGGGAGAGCCACTTGCTCGGGGCTATCCCGCTGTGCGACGCCTGGAGATCTCTTACCAGGCCACCAGGCGGTGGGTAGGGCGTGACCTCCTCCTCGCATTCCTCTTCCTCCTCCTCCACCGCCTGGCCGGGGCTCTGTGACCCCTCTGGAGCCCCTCCGGCCATGGCTCTGAACCGTCGTCATTCTCCAATTTTTCGCGGAAGGGCCCGCTGCTGGCCAGGATCTCGCACCTCCGGCTTGCCAGATCTTCTATGGATCTCTGGATCTTTCTGACCGCGGCGGATAGCTCGGCCTTCTTATTGCCGGAGGCCCTGTTGGACCTCTCCTTAGCTACCCTCAACTCCCCCAGAGGGATCTTAGCTTCCTTGAGGCGTCCTCATACTCACAAAGGTGCGCATGGACACGGGAACCATAGACCACGGTGGTCTCTTTCGCCATCTTGGTGCCCCACTTTAGGGGCCCCGCTGCAGCACCCCTGCTCGTACTCGGCCTACCTCTGGGGGAAGGAGCCGCCGCGGCCATGGCCTCGGGGGTACTGCGGGTCTTCATGCTGGATCCTTGGCCAGATCTTGTGACCCTAGCCGGATTTGGAGTCCTCCCACCCCCCGCCGGCTTGGACTGGGAGGTGGGAGCCAGGGGCCCAGCCCCGGAGGCCAGTCCCAAAATGAGCCTTCTTTCTCGGGAAGGTGGCAGACAAAAAGTCCTGGATGGAAAAACCTCCCTTCCCGAGCAGCACACACAGGCACCACACTCAGACCGCACGGCAAGCTCCGCCCCTTCCTGTGGGATGGTCCAGAGCTGCACTCACTATTCTGCTGGTGCAGTCACTGTGTACATACATTACATTACTGATCCTGAGTCACCTCCTGTATTATACCCCAGAGCTGCACTCACTATTCTGCTGGTGCAGTCACTGTGTACATACATTACTGATCCTGAGTTACATCCTGTATTATACTCCAGAGCCGCACTCACTATTCTGCTGGTGCAGTCACTGTGTACATACATTACATTACTGATCCTGAGTTACATCCTGTATTATACCCCAGAGCTGCACTCACTATTCTGCTGGTGCAGTCACTGTGTACATACATTACATTACTGATCCTGAGTTACATCCTGTATTATACTCCAGAGCTGCACTCACTATTCTGCTGGTGCAGTCACTGTGTACATACATTACATTACTGATCCTGAGTTACATCCTGTATTATACCCCAGAGCCGCACTCGCTATTCTGCTGGTGCAGTCACTGTGTACATACATTACATTACTGATCCTGAGTTACATCCTGTATTATACCCCAGAGCTGCACTCGCTATTCTGCTGGTGCAGTCACTGTGTACATACATTACATTACTGATCCTGAGTTACCTCCTGTATTATACTCCTGAGCTGCACTCACTATTCTGCTGGTGCAGTCACTGTGTACATACATTACTGATCCTGAGTTACATCCTGTATTATACCCCAGAGCTGCACTCACTATTCTGCTGGTGCAGTCACTGTGTACATACATTACATTACTGATCCTGAGTTACATCCTGTATTATACTCCAGAGCTGCACTCACTATTCTGCTGGTGCAGTCACTGTGTACATACATTACTGATCCTGAGTTACATCCTGTATTATACCCCAGAGCTGCACTCACTATTCTGCTGGTGCAGTCACTGTGTACATACATTACATTACTGATCCTGAGTTACATCTGTATTATACTCCAGAGCTGCACTCACTATTCTGCTGGTGCAGTCACTGTGTACATACATTACATTACTGATCCTGAGTTACCTCCTGTATTATACTCCAGAGCTGCACTCACTATTCTGCTGGTGCAGTCACTGTGTACATACATTACTGATCCTGAGTTACATCCTGTATTATACCCCAGAGCTGCACTCCACTATTCTGCTGGTGCAGTCACTGTGTACATACATTACATTACTGATCCTGAGTTACATCCTGTATTATACTCCAGAGCTGCACTCACTATTCTGCTGGTGCAGTCACTGTGTACATACATTACATTACTGATCCTGAGTTACTCCTGTATTATACCCCAGAGCTGCACTCACTATTCTGCTGGTGCAGTCACTGTGTACATACATTACATTACTGATCCTGAGTTACCTCCTGTATTATACTCCAGAGCTGCACTCACTATTCTGCTGGTGCAGTCACTGTGTACATACATTACATTACTGATCCTGAGTTACATCCTGTATTATACTCCAGAGCTGCACTCACTATTCTGCTGGTGCAGTCACTGTGTACTACATTACATTACTGATCCTGAGTTACATCCTGTATTATACTCCAGAGCTGCACTCACTATTCTGCTGGTGCAGTCACTGTGTACATATATTACATTACTGATCCTGAGTTACATCCTGTATTATACTCCAGAGCAGCACTCACTATTCTGCTGGTGCAGTCACTGTGTACATACATTACATTACTGATCCTGAGTTACCTCCTGTATTATACCCAGAGCTGCACTCACTATTCTGCTGGTGCAGTCACTGTGTACATACATTACATTACTGATCCTGAGTTACCTCCTGTATTATACTCCAGTGCTGCACTCACTATTCTGCTGGTGCAGTCACTGTGTACATACATTACATTACTGATCCTGAGTTACCATCCTGTATTATACTCCAGAGCTGCACTCACTATTCTGCTGGTGCAGTCACTGTGTACATACATTACTGATCCTGAGTTACATCCTGTATTATACCTCCAGAGCTGCACTCACTATTCTCTGGTGCAGTCACTGTGTACACATTACATTACTGATCCTGAGTTACTCCTGTATTATACTCCAGAGCTGCACTCACTATTCTGCTGGTGCAGTCACGTGTACATACATTACATTACTGATCCCTTAGGATCGATCACCATATCATCAAATTCAGCCACAATTTCCCAGCATCTGGGGGCTGTGAGGTGCAGGTGCTATGACGTTGGGGGGCACTGAGTCGGGAACTCACTCTCCAAGGTCAGATTTAGTCCGTCCAGGAACAGACTCAGCACCAAACGCCTGAAAACAGAGCAATGTTTAGAGAGCAAACAGCGGAGGCAGCCATGTTTTCCGAGCACTTTTCGTTATTGCTCTTGGGGGTCAGATCACTGCACTCGGCTGCGGAGGGAAGCAGAGATAAACTCTTTGAAGTGGACTCAGATATAAACAGCGGGATCTGCTGCTGCTTTCTCTGAAAACACCAGGGCTGCTCTGTATGTGCGGCCATCCTAGTCAGCGCATCCCGCAGACCCTCATGTGACCCCACCCCAAAGTGCAGCAAGACCCCCCACAACACCCATGTAACAAGCACCCTAATCTGCCGGTATCACACAGGGTAGGGTTAGATATGCGGCTCCCATCCCGATTCCTCTCTCCCATGACTACTGCCTTTGGGAGTAGCTGGGACACTTCCATCCTCAGTAGGTGGTCGGCCGCTCCGGCGGTGGGGACCTTACACCACTATATGTGTCATGTTCAGGGGTTGCAGAGGTGTCTAGAAGACGTTTAGGAAAGTTGGGGAGAAGACTTTGATGCCCGGGTCGTGTCTGCGTTGTGTAGACAGCGGCTTACGTGCTGGCATGTGCGTGACCACAAGGACTGTACGGTTGAGATGATCCTTGTGGTTGATTTAGTGATAGCTGACTTGATGATGATGATCTCACGTTAGTCCATGTTCCTGATGATGTGATTTGATAAATCATAGGCTGAAAAGTCACAATTTCGGGTATGAAGTGTCTGATGACGACTACAAGCGTTTTTGTTTTTTATTAATTTTCAAGTCTCATCAGGACAGAGCCTCTTTAGGGCTAAAATATACAGTACTGTCCCCAAAATGGCAGATAAGGAGCATATATAGCAAACTGTCACGGAAGAGGGGGCGCCAAAAGCAAAGTTCTCATCTCGTCTCATAAATGGTGGACACTAAGGTGGAAATGCTCTCCTGTCTCTATGTAGCATATATTCCAAAGCGAATGAAGCACCACTGAGCAGTGTAGCTATGAATCCAGCTCCCATACACTGCACACACTGACATGATGGATTCCTGCTCCCCTGTCTCTGTTTAGAAGAAGCAGCATGTATGACATTATATAGCAATACTAATCAGTGTAGCTGTGCATCCAGCTAACATACGCTACATTGACACAGCTATGAGAGATTCCTGCTCTGCTATCTTTATTTAGCAGAAGCATCTTAGATGACATTATGCAGCAATACTAATCAGTGTAGCTGTTAATCCAGCTCCCATACGCTGCATGTACACACAGGCATGAGAGATTCCTGCTCTCCAGTCTCTATTTAGCAGAAACAACTTGAATGATATTACGCAGCAATACTAATCAGTGTAGCTGTTAATCCAGCTCCCATACGCTGCATGTACACACAGGCATGAGAGATTCCTGCGCTCCTGTCTCTATCAGAAGCATTATACAGCAGTACTGAGCAGTCTAGCTTTGAATCCAACTCTAGCATGAGGAAAAGAAACATTATAGGCAGCACTATCTATGTAGATTTGGGCCTCTTTATCTCTGCTCCTCCTACCTCCTCCTCTCCATAGACTTCGATAAGCAGCTGTAATGTGATTCCTCAGTGAGTTGATTTTTAGCAGTTTTTTTCAGAATGAAAGATAATTTTTAGGAGGGAAATATAAAAGTGGCTCCTAAGTGGAGCAAAGTTTCTTATATTCACTTCTACTATTCATTTATGTAAAGTTTGTTGAAACAATAGTGAATAAATAATATTCTTCCTGATTGCAAGAAGCTGTAGGAAAATGTGTCACCTGATTACTCTTTTGACTCAATGAGACGCTGAGTGGATTCCAGCAATAATTGCACCAAAGAGTGAACGAAAAAAAATCCTACAAATAAAAACAAATGATTCACATTACAACTTTCATTTGTAATGGCAAGCTTGAAAATATTTCCATTTTTGTGCTTATAGTACGATATATAGGAAACATCAACTACATTACATGCACATCAACATAACGTCTGCAGCTTTAATGAAGGCATAGACATCTCTGTGTGCCCTGGGATACATAAGGATAAAAAATATTTGGATGCCTGTAGCCACCACTAGGGGAGCTCCCTGTATATAGAGATACAGGAAAAGATCCTGACTGCAGTCACCACTAGGGGGAGCTCCCTGTATACAGAGAAACATGATAAGATTCTGTCTGCAGCCACCACTAGGGGGAGCTCCCTGTATACAGAGATACATGATAAGATCCTGTCTGCAGTCACCACTAGGGGGAGCTCCCTGTATACAGAGAAACATGATAAGATTCTGTCTGCAGCCACCACTAGGGGGAGCTCCCTGTATACAGAGATACATGATAAGATCCTGTCTGCAGTCACCACTAGGGGGAGCTCCCTGTATACAGAGATGTTGTGAACGTGTTGGAGGCGACTTCGGAGCTGAGGCTCCCTCTGGTGGTTGCTGAGGGTATTGAACCTATGTTGAACAGCAAAAATCCACCACCTGCAACTGATGATTGGTTATCAGGTGGGACGGACTGGCCTAATATAAGTGAGCTGACCTCCCATGATCCTTGCCGGTGATCAATTGTTCTTCCTGGTCTAGGTTGGAATTCAGCTTGCTTTTCTGCTGTCTCCTGCTTGCATTCAGATAAGTTACTTTCAGGGTTTTTTTTTTTACTGTGGTTTGATTTTCCTTGTTTTTTGCTGCCTTGCTTTTTGAGTTCAGCCGGGTCCCCTTTGGGGGGCTTGTGCTGGTCTCTGTTCTCTTTTTGTATTTGTTCATTTGCTCAATTCTTGTGTTATTTTACTGCTTCGTAGCTGCGTGTTCATACCAGAGATCTGATATAGGTGGTCGAGACCGTGTAATCTCAATATTTTTGGATTCAGAAATGTTGGAGTTTTTCCTAGGGTTTTTCTGGGTTGCAGACAGTATTCTCTCCTGTGCTGTCCTATCTAGACAGTTTTTGGCCCCAGCGTTTGCTCAATCTATTTTGTGTCTGAGTTCGTGTTTACATCTTGTCTAACCGCCATTATATGTTTGGGGGCTTCCTATTCTTTTAGGGCTCTACTCCGGGGCAGTTAGCTTTCCTCTTTCCATCTTCAGGGATAGCTAATCTCTCCGGCTGTGACGAGGCGTCTAGGGCACCATAGGAACGTCCCACGGCTGCTTCAAGTTGTGCGGTTAGTTTAGTGGTCTGCAACCTTTTAGTTTCCAACCTCTCTGGTGTTTGGCTGCCTATGAGGTTTTTTTGGCTCCTGCCTCCTCAGCTACCAAAACATAACACAGATATACATGATAAGATCCTGTCTGCAGCCACCACTAGGGGGAGCTCCTTGTATACAGAGATACATGATAAGGTCCAGTCTGCAGTCACCACTAGGGGGAGCTTCTTGTAAACAGATACATGATAAGGTCCAGTCTGCAGTCACCACTAGGGGGAGCTCCCTGTATATAGAGATATATGATAAGATCCTGTCTGCAGTCACCACTAGGGGGAGCTCCCTGTATACAGAGATACATGATAAGATCCTGTCTGCAGCCCAACCCACTAGGAGGTAGCTCCCTGTATACAGAGATACATGATAAGATCTTCTGCAGCCACCACTAGGGGGAGCTCCCTGTATACAGAGATACATGATAAGATCCTGTCTGCAGCCACCACTTGAGGGAGTTCCCTACATGAGAAAATAAGTGTGCTTCTTAACTAATAAAGGCAAAGTAAAACTTTCCAGGACGTTACCAGCATATACTATATGGAGATGGAGAAACGTTTTGTGTCACCCCTGTTTATCATTGAATCCCAGGTTCTCATCCAGCCCCTGGTGTATAAAATCCAGCCTCATTGCTGCACTGATAGCACCAGAAGTCGGGTCCCGTTTTGCCTCTGAGTTATTCAGGATTGTGCTTGACTTTCAGCAGGTATCATTCCTTTATAAAGGGCAGTAGAATATTTTACGAGAGTGGAGCAATGGAGCAACTGGATATTTTAGAGGAATGACGAGACTGCGTCTGGACGACATGATGGGAGTTATAATTCCACAATGACTGCACTGTCCAAATCCTGCTCTCATGCTGCCGAAGAACTCACACAATGTCTGTGCTCTGTACAGGGTGGGCAACACTTGATTTGAGGGATCAAGCTTTTGGATACTGCAGCCTATTGTGGATGAGGGGAGTTGTAGTACGCAGTCAGGACACACCCATCATCCACACACTTTGGACTCTGTTGCCCTAGATGAGTATATAGATCGGAACCACAATCCATTATAAGGTTTTTCCTGAATTCCCACTTTGTAATCTGGACCTCAGTGACTTCTATGGGGGAAATATTAATCTAAATTTTAACGCTTAGATGACTGGGTGAGAGCATCTCCAAGGCGTCAGGTCTTGTAGGGGGTCCCCGGTATATGGCGGGTCTTGTGGGATGTTCCTGGTATACAGTAGATCTTGTGGGGTGTTCCCGAAATACGGCAGGTCTTGTGGGGTGTTCCCAGTATACGGCAAGTCTTGTGGGGTGTTCCCGGTATATGGCAAGTCTTGTGGGATGTTCCTGATGTACGGCAGGTCTTGTGAGGTGTTCCCAGTACACGGCGGGTCTTGTGGGTTGTTCTCGGTATACGGCCAGTGTTGTGGGGTGTTCCCGGTGTACAGCAGGTCTTGTGGGGTGTTTCCAGTACACAATAGGTCTTGTGGGGCGTTCCCCGTATATGGCAAGTTTTGTGGGGTGTTCCCCGCATACGGCAGGACTTGTGGGGTGTTCTCGGTACATGACAGGTCTTGTAGGGTGTTCCTAGTATACGGAAGGTCTTCTGGGGTGTTCTTGGAATACGGTGGGTCTTGTGGGGTGTTCCCGGTATACAGCGGGTCTTGTGGGGTGTTCCCGTTATACGGCAGGTTTTGTGGGGTGTTCTCATTAAACAGCAGTTCTTGTGGGGTGTTCCCGGTATACGGCAGGTCTTGTGGGGTGTTCCTGGTATACGGTGGGTCTTGTGGGGTGTCCTCTGTATACGGCAGGTCTTGTGGGGTGTTCCCGGTATACGGCAGGTCTTGTGGGGTGTTCTCGTTACACGGCAATTCTTGTGGGGTGTTCCTGGTTATACGGCAGGTCTTGTAGGGTGTTCTCGGTATACGGCAGGTCTTGTGTGGTGTTCCCGGTATACGGCGGGTCTTGTGGGGAGTTCCCGTTATACAGCAGTTTTTGTGGTGTGTTCCCGGTATACGGCAGGTCTTGTAGGGTGTTCTCGGTATACGGCAGTTCTTGTGGGGTGTTCCCGGTATACGGCTGGTCTTGTAGGGTATTCTTGGTATACGGCAGGTCTTGTGGGGTGTTCCCGGTATATGGCAGGTCTTGTGGGGTGTTTTCGTTATACGGCAGTTCTTGTGGGTGTTCCCGGTATACGGCTGGTCTTGTAGGGTGTTCTCGGTATACGGCAGGTCTTGTGGGGTGTTCCCGGTATACGATGGGTGTTGTGGGGTGTTCTTGTTATATGGCAGATCTTGTGGGGTGTTCTCAGTATACGGTGGGTCTTGTGGGGTGTCCCCAGTATAAGGAGGGTCTTGTGGGGTGTTCCCGGTATATGGAAGGTCTTGTGGGGTGTTCTCGGTATAGGACAGGTCTTGTGCGGTGTTCTTTGTATATGGCGATTCTTGTGGGGTGTTCCCGGTATATGGAAGGTCTTGTGGGGTGTTCTCGGTATATGGAAGGTCTTGTGGGGTGTTCTCGGTATAGGACAGGTCTTGTGGGGTGTTCTTGGTATATGGCGATTCTTGTGGGGTATTCCCGGTATGTGATGGGTATTGCGGGGGGTTTTCCGGTATATGGAGAGCATTTATACAGCTCTTGAGTAACTCGTTGGAGACTGTATACTTTTGTATGTAATGGCTCCCCCTAGTGGTGGCTGTAATCAGCAAGAAATCTGAAGAACGATTTCCAAAAAAAGGAGGCTTTGCTTTTCATTAACTAAGGAGGATCCAACTCTTGGACGACAACCAAGACTCCACTTTCTGGTATGATACAATTATTTGGAGTAGCACATGGCCCACATTTACTTCTCGTCCAAGTTCCCTCTGTCTGGATTTGTAATTCCAATTAGCAGCAGATTGAATCCCCTGCCGTCCCCCATCACACTAGAGAGCAGCCACAACAGAAGCACGGTGCAGGCTCCACTATAGGAGCAGGTCACCATGAAGATAACGGAGGCGTCCTGGGGTCCGGGCGATCAGCACGTTCCGGGAGGTTCGCCCTCTTTGTGGTGGTTGCAGCTTGGTGGCGTCATTTGTTTTTGTGAGATGGTTACAGCCTCTTTGATCTCATGAGTAACGCTCTTCACAGCCAACGAGTTGATATTGTGGCAGACAGGTAATTATGTGTTCTGCATTTTATAAGTCGAGGTGAAGACGCGGCGTGACGGCCTCTAATGACTCTCTACCTGCCGAGGGTTGGACAGAATTCCCCGAATATGCAGAGAGAACAATGAGTTTTCACACAAGTCGTTCTCCTCCGTGTTAAGCTCATGTTTTCTCCAGATGATGAAATCAAGTCACACAGTTATACGATTGTCTGCAGCCGAGATTGGGAGAAGTGACTCAATCAGCGACAATCACTGCACATGCAAGACAGAGAACGGTCATCCGCTCAGGAAGCGCCACCCTGTCACTATCAGGTGGCTGCAGCACTGCTCTCCCAGGTTATACCAGCTGTTCATATGTAATTATATACAGAAGATACCCAGGTTACACCAGCTGTACATATATAATTATATACAGGAGATGCCCAGGTTATACCAGCTGTACATATATAATTATATACAGGAGATGCCCAGGTTATACCAGCTGTACATATAATAATTATATACAGGAGATGCCCAGGTTATACCAGCTGCACATATATAATTATATACAGGAGATGCCCAGGTTATATCAGCTGTGCATATGTAATTATATACAGAAGATGCCCAGGTTATACCAGCTGTGCATATGTAATTATATACAGGAGATGCCCAGTTATACCAGCTGACATATATAATTATATACAGGAGATGCCCAGGTTATACCAGCTGTACTTATATAATTATATACAGGAGATGCCCAGGTTATACCAGCTGTACATATATAATATACAGGAGATGCCCAGGTTATATCAGCTGTACATATATAATTATATACAGGAGATACCCAGGTTATATCAGCTGTGCATATGTAATTATATACAGGAGATGCCCAGGTTATACCAGCTGTGCATATGTAATTATATACAGGAGATGCCCAGGTTATACCAGCTGTACATATATAATTATATACAGAAGATACCCAGGTTATACCAGCTGTACATATATAATTATATACAGGAGATACCCAGGTTATATCAGCTGTGCATATGTAATTATATACAGAAGATACCCAGGTTATACCGGCTGTGCATAGTAATTATATACAGAAGACACCAAGGTTATACCAGCTGTACACATATAATTATATACAGAAGATGTCCAGGTTATACCAGCTGTACATATGTAATTATATACAGAAGATACCCAGGTTATACCAGCTGTACACATATAATTATATACAGAAGATACCCAGGTTATACCAGCTGTGCATATGTAATTATATACAGAACATACCCAGGTTATACCGGCTGTGCATATGTAATTATATACAGAAGACACCCAGGTTATACCAGCTGTACATATGTAATTATATTGTGACAGTGTCACTGGTTTTATATGTGAAGGGAGGTATGTGTCAAACAGGATGCTCTCCTGTGTGAACTAAGACCTGCTTTATTTATATGCCAGCATGTTATATGCTGGTAGGTTTAATCTGTTAAAGGGTGTGGCTGAGCAAGGTATAAAAGCTCAGTCCTGTTTTTTTTTCTCTGGTGTGGTCTGGAGAGGAAGGTCTCCAGACAGGATAGTGGAAGCTGCAGAGCTTTCCACAAGGACTTTAGCAGTGCAGTTTATGCTACCGAGAGCGGGCGGAACCCACTCATCTATGGACTGAGTTATTGTTTTTTTTTTTTATGTTTTCCCGTTTAACCCAGAAGGGTCATGTTTACTTTTCCTGCGAAACCTGCATGAGTTTATGGCTGATAATAAACCAGCAGAAAGAAAACCCAGAGAACGTGTGTCCTGAGTCTGCCTGTTGTGAATGGACTTGAAATGAGTTCTGAGCAGAGGCTCCCTCTGGTGGTTACAAGCGGTACTGGACTGTCCAGTGAAGATTGTGAGGAGTGGGAATCAGGTGTTACTGACTGGTCTTATATAAGGGAGTCGCCTTCCCATCAGGGTTGCCGGTGATCAATTGTTCTGGTCTCAATCCTTGAGTCCTGTTTCCTTTGTAGCCTGCTGTGTCGTGTCTGCATCTCCTGCTAACAGATAAGACATTTTCTTCTTTTTGTTTTTGTGCTTGATTTTTGCATTTTGTCCTGCACTTCTGTGGGGGCCTTCAGGGTCCCCTCCGGGGGCTTTTGCCCTCTCAGTTTAGTTCAGCCACTGATGTTTGTACTTTTGCTTTTTCCAGTTTTTTCAGTGGCTGCTGTTTTGATTTTGTTACACCAGAGAACTAATTTAGGTGGTAGAGGTCGTGTGAGCTCAGGTGACTTTGAAATTAGTAGAGTTGGTGCTTTTCAGGGTTTTTTGGGATTGCAGTAAGTGCCCTTCCTATCCTTTTCTATTTAGGTAGTTTGGGCCCCAACGTTTGCTCATACTATTTTCTGTCTGTGTCAGTATTTCATCTTGTCTAACCGCCATTACATGTTTGGGGGCTTTCTATGTTCTTTGGGGATCTGCTCCGGGGCAGATAGCTTTCCTCTTTCTATCTTTAGGTGTAGTTAGTTTCTCAGGCTGTGACGAGGCGTCTAGGACCAACGTAGGAACGCTCCACGGCTGCCTCTAGTTGTGGTGGTTAGTCAGGGTACTGCAATCTCATAGATTCCAACTTCTCTGGTGTATTGCCTTTTTTACCTGCACTCCTCAGCTACCGAAACATAACAGTATCACCGGCCTAAAAATTGAAAATTGTATGGTACTCACAGAAGGGAAAAAATATTGTGAAAGAAAAAAGGTTGTCAGAGTTGTCAGAGATATTTTTCTGTTTGTTGCATTTTTTTCCCTCTGTATCTCTGGGTGCTGGGGAGGATTTTTTTTTCTCTCAATGGAGTTTGCACAGTTGTCTGGCCGTGGTGGATCAGCTTGCCACTGAGGTTCGGAGTATTGCTGCCTATCTTGCTAGGTTGCCTGTTGTGGAACCTAGAATTCCCATGCCAGATTTGTTTTTAGGGGATCGAGCTAAGTTTCAGAATTTCAAAAATAATTGTAAATTGTTTTTTGCCTTAAAATCTAAGTCCTCAGGGAACGCAGCGCAGCAGGTTCAAATTGTCATCTCTCTCCTGCGCGGCGATCCTCAGGATTGGGCTTTTTCCCTGACACCTGGGGATCCTGTTTTGAGTGATGTTGATGCATTTTTTCAGGCTTTGGGGTTATTGTACGATGAGCCTAATGTCACTGATCAAGCTGAAAAAGCCTTGTTGGCATTAAATCAGGGTATTGATGACGCTGAGTTATACTGTCAGAGATTCCGTAGGTGGGCAGTCCTGACCAAGTGGAATGACGACGCTTTGGCGGCCCTTTTTCGGAAGGGTCTGTCAGATAATGTAAAGGATGTTATGGTGGGATTCTCTGTCCCCTCTGGTCTCAATGATTCTATGTCATTAGCGATTCAAATTGACAGACGTTTGCGTGAGCGGAGAAGTATGCGTGGAATGGTGTTGCCTTGTGAACCTGCTTCTGAACCCATGCAGTGTGATAGAGTGGTGTCTGGGGCACAGCGTCATGAGTTTCGAAAGCGCAATGGGTTATGTTTCTACTGTGGTGATGCCTCTCATGCTATTTCAGTCTGCCCTAAGCGGGGAAGACGTTTTGCACGCTCAGTTGTCTTGGGTAGTGTTCAGACTAAGTTTTTATTAACTGTCACTCTGATATGCTCTCTGTCCTCATTTTCTGCTCAGGATTTCGTTGATTCTGGAGCAGCTATTAACCTGATGGATTATGATTTTGCTAAACGTTGTGGGTTTCCCTTGATACCCCTACAGAAGTCTATTCCCCTACTGGGGATCGATTCTACCCCTTTGGCTGAGAATAAACCTCAGTTCTCTACTCAGGTGATAATGAGGGTTGAACCTGATCATCAGGAGTGCTGTAAATTTTTGGTTCTGTATAATCTGCATGACATTATCGTACTGGGTTTCCCTTGGTTGCAGTCTCATAATCCTGTTTTGGATTGGAAATCTGTGTCTGTAACCAGTTGGGGCTGCCAATGTGTTAATACCAACACTCCTGTTTTTTCTGCCTCCCCCAGGCTCAGGATGTTCCTGACTTTTTGATTGATTTTTCTGATGTGTTTAGCGAAAGTAAATCTGCATCCTTGCCTCCCCATAGGAGCTATGACTCCGCTATTGAATTAGTGCCTGGTAGTAAATTCCCTAAAGGTCGCCTTTTTAACTTGTCTGTACCTGAACATGACGCTATGCGGTCTTATATCAAGGAATCATTGGAGAAGGGTCATATCAGATCATCCTCTTCACCCTTAGGTGCCGGTTTTTTCTTTGTGGCCAAAAAGGATGGTTCATTAAGGCCGTGTATTGATTATCGTCTTTTGAACAATATTACTGTAAAATATCAATACCCGTTACCTTTGATTTCTGACCTGTTTTCCAGGGTGAAAAACGCTACTTGGTTTACCAAGCTTGACCTCAGGGGGGCATATAACCTTATTCGCATTAAGCACGGGGATGAATGGAAGACGGCATTCAATACCCCTGAGAGGCATTTTGAGTACCTTGTGATGCCCTTTGGGCTCACTAATGCTCCTTCTGTCTTCCAGTCCTTCATGAATGACATTTTCAGGGATTTTGTGGATAAATTTCTGATTGTTTATTTGGATGATATCTTGATTTTTTCTAATGACTGGGACTCTCATGTGAAACATGTTCGAACTGTATTCCAGATTTTGAGAGAGAATGCTCTGTATGTGAAGGGATCAAAGTGTCTTTTTGGCGTACAGAGGATCTCATTTCTGGGATTCATTTTGTCCCCATCTGTTATTGAAATGGACCCGGTCAAGGTTCAGGCCATCTGTGATTGGGTCCAACCTACTTCATTAAAGGCTCTTCAAAGATTTTTGGGTTTTGCCAATTTTTATCGTAAATTTATTGGTAATTTCTCGGTTATTGTTAAACCATTGACTGATTTGACCAGAAAGGGTTCTGATGTGGTGAATTGGCCTCCTGAGGCAGTCTCTGCATTTCAGGAACTTAAGCAGAGATTCACTTCTGCTCCTGTTCTACGGCAGCCTGATGTTTCTCTGCCATTTCAGGTGGAGGTTGATGCCTCTGAAATTGGGGCAGGTGCCGTTTTGTCCCAAAAGATCCAGAGACCTCTAAAAGTAACCCTTGTGCCTTTTTTCTCTCGAAAATTTTCTCCTACTGAACGTAATTATGACGTGGGTAATCGGGAGTTACTGGCCATGAAGTGGGCTTTTGAAGAGTGGAGACATTGGCTGGAGGGAGCCGAAACATCAGGTGGTGGTCCTTACGGACCATAAGAATCTGGTTTATCTGAAATCTGCCAAGCGACTCAATCCTAGACAGGCCAGGTGGGCCTTGTTTTTCACACGTTTTAATTTTGTGGTTTCCTTTCTTCCTGGCACTAAGAATGTTAAGGCGGATGCCCTCTCGAGGAGTTTCCTTGCGGACTCTCCTGAGTTGTCTGATCCTTCTGTTATTTTGAAAGAGGGTGTAGTTCTTTCCGCCATCTCACCCAATTTGAGACTTGCTCTGGAGGGGTGTCAGGAGGATAGGCCCGAGCGCTGCCCTGTTGGAAAATTGTTTGTCCCGGACCAGTGGAAAAAGAGTGTGATGTCTGAGATTCATTGTTCCGCGTTGGCTGGGCATCCCGGAATTTTTGGTACCAGAGACTTGGTTAGTCGGTCCTTTTGGTGGCCTACCTTGTCTCGTGATGTCAGGGAATTTGTGCAGTCCTGCGGGACTTGCTCTCGCTCCAAGCCTTGCTCTCGCTCTAGTGGTTTGTTGATGCCATTGCCTGTGCCCAAGAGACCATGGACCCATATCTCTATGGATTTCATTTCCGACCTCCCTGTTTCTCAGAGAATGACCGTCATCTGGGTGATTTGTGATAGGTTTTCCAAGATGATACATCTTGTGCCATTACCTAAGTTGCCTTCCTCCTCTGAATTGGTGCCTTTGTTCCTTCAGCACGTAGTTCGTTTACACGGCATTCCTGAGAACATTGTGTCTGACAGAGGAGTCCAGTTTGTTTCCAGATTTTGGAGGACCTTTTGTTCTAAACTTGGTGTTCAATTGTCTTTCTCCTCGGCGTTTCATCCTCAGACCAATGGTCAAACTGAGAGAACAAACCAGACATTGGAGACTTATCTAAGATGCTTTGTGTCTGCTGATCAGGATGACTGGGTCTCTTTTTTGCCTTTGGCTGAGTTTGCTCTTAATAATAGGGCTAGCTCTGCCACTTTGATGTCTCCATTTTTCTGTAATTCTGGGTTTCACCCTCGATTTTCTTCAGGACAGACGGAGGCTTCTGTCTGTCCAGGTGTTGACTCTGTTGTGGAGCGTATGCAACAGATTTGGGACCAGGTAGTGGAGAGGTTGTCCCTCTCTCAGGAGAGGGCCCAGCGGTTTGCTAACCGGCATAGGACTGATGGTCCTCGGTTTAAAGTGGGGACTTGGTCTGGTTGTCCTCAAGAAATATTCCTATGAGAGTGGCATCTCCTAAATTTAAGCCTAGGTTCATTGGACCTTATAAGATCATGGAGATTCTTAATCCTGTTTCTTTTCGTTTGCTTCTTCCAGGGACATTTAAGATCCATAACGTGTTCCACAAGTCCTTGTTGAAGAGGTTTGTTGAGCCAGTGGTTCCTACTGCTTTGCCTCCTGACCCTGTTCTGGTTGAGGGCAATATGGAGTTTGTGGTTGAGAAAATATTGAATTCTCGTTTTTCTAGACGGAAACTCCAGTATTTGGTTAAGTGGAGAGGTTATGGTCAGGAAGACAATTCTTGGGTGTTTGCTTCGGACATCCATGCTAGGAGACTCATCCGTGCGTATCATAGAACTCATCCTGACCGACCTGGTTGCTCAAGTGAGGGTTCGGTGACCCCTCCTCAAGGGGGGGTACTGTTGTGAATGGACTTGAAATGAGTTCTGAGCAGAGGCTCCCTCTGGTGGTTACAAGCGGTACTGGACTGTCCAGTGAAGATTGTGAGGAGTGGGAATCAGGTGTTACTGACTGGTCTTATATAAGGGAGTCGCCTTCCCATCAGGGTTGCCGGTGATCAATTGTTCTGGTCTCAATCCTTGAGTCCTGTTTCCTTTGTAGCCTGCTGTGTCGTGTCTGCATCTCCTGCTAACAGATAAGACATTTTCTTCTTTTTGTTTTTGTGCTTGATTTTTGCATTTTGTCCTGCACTTCTGTGGGGGCCTTCAGGGTCCCCTCCGGGGGCTTTTGCCCTCTCAGTTTAGTTCAGCCACTGATGTTTGTACTTTTGCTTTTTCCAGTTTTTTCAGTGGCTGCTGTTTTGATTTTGTTACACCAGAGAACTAATTTAGGTGGTAGAGGTCGTGTGATCTCAGGTGATTTTGAAATTAGTAGAGTTGGTGCTTTTCAGGGTTTTTTGGGATTGCAGTAAGTGCCCTTCCTATCCTTTTCTATTTAGGTAGTTTGGGCCCCAACGTTTGCTCATACTATTTTCTGTCTGTGTCAGTATTTCTTCTTGTCTAACCGCCATTACATGTTTGGGGGCTTTCTATGTTCTTTGGGGATCTGCTCCGGGGGAGATAGCTTTCCTCTTTCTATCTTTAGGTGTAGTTAGTTTCTCAGGCTGTGACGAGGCGTCTAGGACCAACGTAGGAACGCTCCACGGCTGCCTCTAGTTGTGGTGGTTAGTCAGGGTACTGCAATCTCATAGATTCCAACTTCTCTGGTGTATTGCCTTTTTTTACCTGCACTCCTCAGCTACCGAAACATAACACTGCCTTCAGGAGAGCCGAGCGAGTCGTCTTACCACAGTTGGTGTGAGAGTGCGTGCAGGATTCCAGGAACACGTGTACCTGCCACAAAGACCGGTGGATGTCCTGGGTGAAGGCTGCCAGACAGCTAGAGAAGTCCGGCAGCATGAAGGAGCTCGTTAAGCACCTGGTCCAGGCCCAGCAGAGCATACAGCAGCAACACCTACAGAGCCAGCAGAGCATACAGCAGGCCCAGCAGAGCATGCAGCAGCAGCACCAGGAGACGACCAAACTGTTGCTTCAGCAGATCCAGTTGCAGCAAAAGTCGCAGCAACAGCACCAGCAGGAGGCGCAACAGCAGATACAGCTTTTGGCGGACGCCATCCAGAGCCGGGCGGCCACCCCAACCCCAGGGTCGACTGATGATTCTCACGTCAGGAAGGCGGTAAGGCGGGCCATGCAGAAGATGACCCCTGGGGATGATGTAGAAGCATTTCTGACTGTTTTTGAGAGGGTGGCTGATCGGGAGAGACTTCCACCAGCACAGTGGGCAGAGGTTCTGGCGCCATATTTATCGGGTGAACCCCAAAAAGCGTATTTTGACTTGGCGCTGCAAGATGCTAAGGAGTATCCCAAACTAAAGACAGAGATCTTAGCACGTCTGGGAGTAAATATGGCAGTAAGAGCCCAGCGAGTTCATCACTGGGCGTATGCTAGCAACAACCCCCTCGTTCGCAGATGTTTGACCTATTGCATCTTGTTCAGAAGTGGCTACAACCGGAGTCCTCCACTCCGGCCCAGATGGTTGAGCGGGTGGTGATTGATAGATTCATGCATTCCCTTCCCAAGTCAGTACAGACCTGGGTTGCCCAGGGTGATCCCCAGAACGCAGATGACTTTATCGCCTGGTAGAGAGGTACCAGGTAGTTGAGAGATCTCTTGGGAAACCGGATGCAGTCATTTCTCCCTACTGGGATACCCAAAAGGGGGTGGGTTCACCACGGAAGGGGTTTAGAGCCACCACTGGGGGGCGTCCCACTCCTATTGAAGGGGCCTTTAGAACAAATGGGAAAGATATAGTTTGCTGGCGATGTCACAACCCTGGACATGTAGCCGCCAAGTGTCAAATATCCCCTGAGCCCATGGACTGCAGCCTAGGCAGACGGGTCTCCTATTATGCCTATCCAGCCTGTAGCGTGGACTGTCGACCCGGCAAGGGACCGCAGGCGTGTGCAGTATCCATTAATGGAATAAAAGTGCTTGGGCTGTTGGACTCCGGGAGTCTGGTGACCTTGATCAGAGCATCCCTTCCCCACCAGTTGATCCCTTCCAAAACCCTGGGTGTTCAGTGCATCCATGGTGACGCCAAGGACTATCCCGTGGCCACAGTAACAGTGGGGACAGACTGTGGTGCCCAGTCCCATGAAGTCGGGGTGGTAAAGGACCTGATACATCCCGTCATATTGGGCCGTGATTTTTCCTTATTCTGGGACTTGTGGGGGAAGGGAACTGGACTAAGTAGCATGGCGAAAAGCGAGATCCTTGAAGAAGAACCCCCGACAGAGTCTCAGAGAGAGGAGTTCCCACTGTGCATCCTTGTCGGTGATGAGGGTGAGACGGTGACCGAGGAGGCCGACCTACCTGCGTTAGATATGTCCAGAGAGAACTTTGGGACTGCTCAAGTTCGAGACCTGACCTTAAAAGGGGCGTTCGACCAGGTTACTGTATGTAATGGGGTTGCCCAAGAGCCGGGGGCCGACACCAGATTCCCCCACTTTGCAGTACAGGGGGAGTTGCTATATCGGGTGGCCAAACTGAGGGGCGGTGAGATAGTGGAACAGCTGTTAGTGCCGGGCCATACAGACGGCGGGTGCTAGACATGGCCCATTCACATGTTCTGGGGGGACACCTAGGGGTCGAGAAAACTCAGGAGAGGATACTGAGGAGGTTTTATTGGCCAGGGTGTTATCGAGAAATTCAAAACTTTTGTAGGTCCTGCCCCACCTGCCAAATAACCGCTCCCTCCTCCCACTTCCGTAGCCCCTTAGTTCCACTACCTGTGATAGAGGTTCCCTTTGAGAGGATTGCCATGGACCTCGTGGGCCCCATAGTCAAATCAGCTCGGGGCCACCAATATATCCTGGTCGTCATGGACTATGCGACTCGGTATCCAGAAGCGGTGCCCCTAAGGAACATGTCCAGTAAAAGTATAGCCGAGAGTTGGTCCATATTTTTGCTCGGACAGGTCTACCAAAAGAGATTCTAACAGACCAAGGAACCCCCTTCATGAGCAAGGTGATGAAGGAGCTTTGCAGAGTCCTTCAGATAACTCAGCTGCGGACCTCGGTTTATCATCCACAAACGGACGGCCTAGTGGAACGCTTCAACAAGACCTTAAAGGCGATGCTCAAGAAGGTCGTTGAAAAGGATGGGAGAGACTGGGACTACCTGCTCCCATTTTTGCTTTTCTCGGTCAGAGAAGTTCCTCAAGCCTCCACGGGCTTCTCTCCATTTGAGCTCCTATATGGGCGGCATCCAAGAGGTCTCCTAGACATCGCCAAGGAAACTTGGGAGGCTGAAGTCACGCCACACCGGAGTATCATCGAACATGTCGCCCAGTTACAGGAGAGAATGTCAAAGGTGATGCCCATCGTAAAGGAACATCTCCTCCAGGCGCAGGAAGCCCAGGCGAGAGCCTATAACCGGTCGGCGAGACTAAGACAGTTCCAGCCCGGAGACCGTGTTTTGGTGCTGATCCCTACCGTCGAGAGCAAGTTCCTCGCCAAATGGCAAGGTCCATACGAGGTGGTGGAGAAAGTCAGCGAGGTTAATTATAAAGTCCACCAGCCTGGCCGAAGGAAGGCACATCAAATATATCATATAAACTTGCTCAAGCCGTGGCGGGACCGTGAACCTGTGGAAACTCCTTGCCTGGGAGCCGCACCAGAAGGCAAGGTGGAGGAGGTCACTATTGCAGAGACTCTATCACCGGCCCAGAAGCAACAGTGTCGAGAATTACTACAGCGGAATCGGGACCTGTTCTCAGAGTTGCCAGGGCATACACAAGTGATAGAGCATGACGTGCTGACAGAACCGCATTACGAGTGAATTTGAAGCCGTATCGGATTCCGGAAGCACGCCGGGAGGTGATCTCGGCTGAGGTGAAGAGGATGTTAGACCTCGGGGTAATAGAGGAGTCAAAGAGTGGGTGGTCGAGCCCAATCGTCCTCGTGCCGAAACCAAATGGAGAGTGGAGGTTTTGTAATGACTACCGTCGACTGAATGAGGTATCCAAGTGTGACGCGTACCCGATGCCCCGCGTCGACGAACTCATCGAGAGGCTTGGACCGGCGAGGTACATCACCACTCTTGACCTGACGAAGGGCTACTGGCAGATCCCCATGTCCCAGATGGCTAAAGAGAAGACGGCTTTCTCAACACCTGATGGCTGTTTTCAACACAAGCGGATGCCGTTCGGACTACAGGGGGCCCCAGCCACTTTCCAGAGGGCTATGGATCGGATCCTAGCCCCACATAAGAAGTATGCCGCAGCCTACCTCGACGACATTGTGGTCTTTAGCCCAGACTGGGCTAGTCACCTACCTAAACTACAGGCCGTTTTGGACGCGCTAAGGAAAGCAGGATTTACCATAAATCCGAAGAAGTGTGCCATCGGAAAAGAGGAGGCCAAGTACCTGGGCTATGTTGTTGGGAGAGGCGAAATAAAGCCGCAGATCAAGAAAGTGGAGGCAATTCAAACCTGGCCGCAACCGCTCTCAAAGAAGCAGGTGAAAGCATTCCTGGGAATGGTGGGATACTACCGGCGGTTTATCCCGAATTTCGCCACGATTGCCGCCCCACTAACAGATCTTCTAAAAGGCACCAAATCAACCATGGTGAAATGGACGGAAGAAACGGAGACCGCGTTTCAAAAGCTGAAGCTAACACTGTGCCTGTCCTGGTCGCGCCAGACTTTAAGAAAGAATTTGTGGTCCAGACTGACGCATCAGAGGTTGGTCTAGGGGCCGTACTCTCCCAAGAAATAAATGGGGAAGAACATCCCATTCTCTATCTAAGCCGAAAGCTGTCCTCCTGCGAGAAGAACTACGCCATAGTAGAGAAAGAGTGTTTAGCCATAAAATGGGCCGTGGATACACTGAAATATTACCTACTAGGCCGGAAGTTTAAATTAGTATCAGACCATGCCCCGTTGAGATGGTTGAGGGAAAAGAGGGAAAAAATGCTAGGGTAACTAGATGGTTCCTAGAGCTTCAAGAATTTAACTTTCACGTGGAGCATAGGCCAGGGAAGTTACATGTGAATGCAGATGCCCTCTCTAGGATTCCCTGTCTGGTGTCAGAAGGTGCCCAAACCCCCGGCTTTGGGCAGAGGGGGGGAATATGTGACAGTGTCACTGGTTTTATATGTGAGGGGAGGTATGTGTCACACAGGATGCTCTCCTGTGTGAACTAAGACCTGCTTTATTTATCTGCCAGCATGTTATATGCTGGTAGGTTTACTCTGTTAAAGGGTGTGGCTGAGCAAGGTATAAAAGCTCAGTCCTGTTTTTTTTTCTCTGGTGTGGTCTGGAGAGGCAAGTCTCCAGACAGGATAGTGGAAGCTGCAGAGCTTTCCACAAGGACTTTAGCAGTGCAGTTTATGCTACCGAGAGCGGGCGGAACCCACTCATCTATGGACTGAGTTATTGTTTGTTTTTTTTATGTTTTCCCGTTTAACCCAGAAGCAGGGCCGGCTCCAGGTTTTTATGGGCCCCGGGCGAAAGAGCCTCAGTGGGCCCCTTTAACACAGACCACGATTCATGATGCACAGATACTGCAGAGAAATATGGGTATAGTACAATGCCAAATACTTCACTTCTTCCATTACATGAGTGATATCTATTGTAAATTGTACAATAGCTCAAAAACCGCCAAATCCTCACAGCGCACAGTACAGACTGGACAGTACAGTCCTCCATACAATATTATGGGCACCACAGTCTCCCCCTTATCACCCATATAATACCCCATGCAGGATGTCACCCCCCATATAATGCTCCATACAGAATACTGGACCCAATATAATGCTCTGTACAGGATACTGGTCCCCATATAATGCTCCATACAGGATACTGGTCTCCATATAATGCTCCATACAGAATACTGGACCCAATATAATGCTCCATACAGGATACTGGTCCCCATATAATGCTCCATACAGGATACTGGTCCCCATATAATGCTCCATACAAAATATGAAGCTCTCCTCTGCGCTGTACTGCATTCTGCACTGTTACGGCTCAAGAAAGGGCGCTGTGGAAAGACTCCCCATTATCATCATGATTTCCTCCCCATCATCATCATTGCCTCCTTATCATCATCATTGCCTCCCCATTATCATCAATGCCTGCCCATCATCATCATCATCTCCTCCCCATCATCATCAATGCCTGCCCATCATCATCATCTCCTCCCCATCATCAATGCCTGCCCATTATCATCATGGCCTCCCCATCATCATCATCTCCTCCCCATCATCAATGCCTGCCCATTATCATATCCTCCCCATCATCATCATGGCCTCCCAATTATCATCAATGCCTGCCCATCATCATCATCGCCTCCCCATCATAATTATCACCTCCCCATCATCATCAATGCCTCCCCATTATCATCAATGTCTCCCCATCATCATCATCCCTCCCCATCATCATTATCGCCTCCCCATCATCATCAATGCCTGCCCATCATCATCTTCTCCCATCATCAATGCCTGCCCATTATCATCAATGCCTGCCCATTATCATCAATGCCTGCCCATTATCATCAATGCCTGCCCATTATCATCATCTTCTCCCCATCATCAATGCCTCCCCATTATCATCAATGCCTCCCCATTATCATCAATGCCTGCCCATTATCATCAATGCCTGCCCATTATCAATGCCTGCCCATTATCATCATCTTCTCCCCATCATCAATGCCTCCCCATTATCATCAATGCCTCCCATTAATGCCAATCATATGCCTGCCCATTATCATCAATGCCTGCCCATCATCACACACAGACAGCACAAGCACTCTCTCACATACATACACACACACAACACACACACACACACACACACACACAGCACCGCACTACATACACACAGAGACACACACAGAGACGTCTTACCTGTTCAGCGTCCGCGCTCTCTGCCACAGCCGGCCGCTGAATGATGACGTCATTCAGCGGCGCTGCTGTGAGAGGAAGCGCCGGCGCCCCCTGGAGCCCGGAGCTGTGGCAGAGGAGGCACGGGAGAGGTAAGTATTGTGCCAGCTGATGCCGGGGCCCTGAGCAAGCGGGGGGGGGGCCCAGTGGCGGCGCTGACACCGCTCTCCTCCGCTAACGGGCGCGGGGTGCCAGACGGCGAGTGGGCCCCCCCGCCTGCTCAGGGCCCCGGCACTTGCCCGGGTGCGCCGTGTGCTGACGCCGGCCCTGCCCAGAAGGGTCATGTTTACTTTTTCTGCGAAACCTGCATGAGTTTATGGCTGATAATAAACCAGCAGAAAGAAAACCCAGAAAACGTGTGTCCTGAGTCTGCCTTCAGGAGAGCCGAGCGAGTCGTCTTACCACAATATACAGAAGATACCCAGGTTATACCAGCTGTACATATGTAATTATATACAGAAGATACCCAGGTTATACCAGCTGTACATATGTAATTATATACAGAAGATACCCAGGTTATACCAGCTGTGCATATGTAATTATATACAGAAGACACCCAGGTTATACCGGCTGTGCATATGTAATTATATACAGAAGACACCCAGGTTATACCAGCTGTGCATATGTAATTATATACAGAAGACACCAGGTTATACCAGCTGTACATATATAATTATATACAGAAGACACCCAGGTTATACCAGCTGTACATATATAATTATATACAGGTAATGCCCAGGTTATACCAGCTGTGCATATGTAATTATATACAGGAGATGCCCAGGTTATACCAGCTGTACATACGTAATTATATACAGAAGATACCCAGGTTATACCAGCTGTGCATATGTAATTATATACAGAAGATACCCAGGTTATACCGGCTGTGCATATGTAATTATATACAGAAGACACCCAGGTTATACCAGCTGTACATATGTAATTATATACAGAAGATACCCAGGTTATACCAGCTGTACACATATAATTATATACAGAAGATACCCAGGTTATACCAGCTGTGCATATGTAATTATATACAGAAGACACCCAGGTTATACCGGCTGTGCATATGTAATTATATACAGAAGACACCCAGGTTATACGAGATGTGCATATGTAATTATATACAGGAGATACCCAGGTTGTACCAGCTGTACATATATAATTATATACAGGAGATGCCCAGGTTATACCAGCTGCACATATATAATTATATACAGGAGATGCCCAGGTTATACTGGCTGTACATATATAATTATATACAGGAGATGCCCAGGTTATACCAGCTGTACATATATAATTATATACAGGAGATGCCCAGGTTATACCAGCTGTACATATATAATTATATACAGGAGATGCCCAGGTTATACCAGCTGTACATATATAATTATATACAGGAGATGCCCAGGTTATACCAGCTGGACATATATAGTTATATACAGGAGATGCCCAGGTTATACCAGCTGTACATATGTAATTATATACAGAAGACACCCAGGTTATACCAGCTGTACATATATAATTATATACAGGAGATGCCCAGGTTATACCAGCTGTGCATATGTAATTATATACAGAAGACACCCAGGTTATACTAGCTGTACATATATAATTATATACAGGAGATGCCCAGGTTATACCAGCTGTGCATATGTAATTATATACAGGAGATGCCCAGGTTATACCAGCTGTACATATATAATTATATATAGGAGATGCCCAGGAGATACCAGCTGTACATATATAATATTATACAGGAGTTATCCAGGTTATACCAGCTGTACATATACAATTATATACAGGAGATGCCCAGGTTATACCAGCTGTACATATATAATTATATATAGGAGATGCCCAGGAGATACCAGCTGTACATATATAATTATATACAGGAGTTATCCAGGTT
Organism: Oophaga sylvatica; assembly: GCA_033576555.1. NCBI lineage: Eukaryota > Metazoa > Chordata > Amphibia > Anura > Dendrobatidae > Oophaga > Oophaga sylvatica. The sequence continues at coordinate 642,029 of JARQOD010000004.1, read as the reverse complement.
ATACCAGCTGTACATATACAATTATATACAGGAGATGCCCAGGTTATACCAGCTGTACATATATAATTATATACAGGAGATGCCCAGGTTATACCGGCTGTACATATATAATTATATACAGGAGATGCCCGGGTTATACCAGCTGTACATATATAATTATATACAGGAGATGCCCAGGTTATACCAGCTGTACATATATAATTATATACAGGAGATGCCCAGGTTATACCAGCTGTACATATATAATTATATACAGGAGATGCCCAGGTTATACCAGCTGTACATATATAATTATATACAGGAGATGCCCAGGTTATACCAGCTGTACATATATAATTATATACAGGAGATGCCCAGGTTATACCAGCTGTACATATATAATTATATACAGGAGATGCCCAGGTTATACCAGCTGTACATATATAATTATATACAGGAGATGCCCAGGTTATACCAGCTGTACATATATAATTATATACAGGAGATGCCCAGGTTATACCAGCTGTACATATATAATTATATACAGGAGATGCCCAGGTTATACCAGCTGTACATATATAATTATATACAGGAGATGCCCAGGTTATACCAGCTGTACATATATAATATATACAGGAGATGCCAGGTTATACCAGCTGTACATATATAATTATATACAGGAGATGCCCAGGTTATACCGGCTGTATATATATAATTATATACAGGAGATACCCAGGTTATACCAGCTGTAAATATGGCGCCTTGAAAAAGTATTCATACCTGTGAACTTTTTTTCACGTTACACCCACAAACTTAAATGTATTTTATTGGGATTTTCTGTGATATAAACACTAAGTACAACTATTTTGAAGTGTAAAGATAGTGATACAAGATTTTCTAAATATTTTAAAACCATAAATCTGATAATTGTGAGGTGTATTTGTCTTCAGCCCTTGAGTCAGTACTTTGTAGGACCACCTTTCGCTGCAGTATTTTGGGGTCCGTCTCTCTGCTTTGCACATCTAGAGGTGACATTTTGACCCTTCTCCTTTGCCCCCTGCACTCGCTCAGTGACATTGGATGGAGACGTCTGTGATCAGTAATCTTCACGTCTTCTCACAGATTCTCTGGGATTTCGGTCAGGACGGTGACTGGGCCGTTCACACACATGAATATGCTCTGATGTAAACCCTCCATTGTGGCTCTGGCAGGAGGTTTAGGGTTGTTGTCCTCCCGATGGTGAACCTATGCCCCCGTCTCGAGTCTTTTTCAGCCTCTAACACGTATTCTTCCAGGATTGCTCTGTACTTAGCTACATTCATCTTCCCTTCAGCTCTGACCAACTTAATTGCCCCCACTGAAGAAAAGCCTCCATACAGCATGATGAGTCATGCGAAAAAAAGGTGCTCGCTCTGGAAGATCCAACTGGGGTCACCTAAAAAGGTCACCCATGTGCAGGAACCACAGTCATACAATCATAGAATGTTAGAGTTGGAAGGGACCTTCGGGGTCATCGTGTCCGACCACCTGCTCAATGCAGGATTCACTAAACCATCTCAGACAGATGTCTGTCCAGCCTTTGTGTGAAGACTTCCATTGAAGGAGAACTCACCAACTCGTGGCCACCTGTTCGACTCATTGCTCACCCTCACTGTCAGAAATTTTTTTCTAATATCTAATCTGTATTTTCTCCATTTCAGTTTCATCCCGTTGCTTCTCGTGTTTCCATGTGCAAATGAGAATCCCTCTACACTGTGACATCACTTCAGATATTTGTAGGCAGCTATTTAGTCTCCTCTTAGTCTTCGTTTTTGCAAGCTAAACATTCCCAGATCCTATAACTGTTCCTCGTAGGACATACTTTGCAGTCCGCTCACCATCCTGGTAGCTCTACTCTGAACTTGCTCCAGTTTTTCAATGCCTTTTTTAGAATGTGTTGCCCAGAACTGTACACAGTATTCCAGATGAGGCCTGACCAAGGAGGAGTAGAGGGGAATAATTACTTCATGTGATCTAGACTCTAAGCTTCTCTTAATACATCCCATAACTTTGCCTTTTTGCTGCTGCATCACACTGTTGACTCATGTGCAGTCTGTGATCTATTAGTATACCCAAGTCTTTTTCACACGTGCTGTTGCTTAGTTCTATTCCTCCCATTCTATAGATGTAATTTTCGCTTATCTTGCCCAGATGTAGAATCTTGCATTTCTCTGTTAAATACCATTCTACTCGCCGCTGCCAGTTGTTTCAGCTTATCTAGATCCTTCTGAATCCTTTCTCTGTCTTCTCTAGTATTAGCTATCCCTCCTTTGTCTGCAAATGTGATTAGTTTACCTCCAGTTCCCTTATCTAGATAATATATAAAAATGTTCAACAACAATGGACAGAGCCTTGTGGTACCCTACTTGAAACACTTTTCCAACTGGATGTGCAACCATTTATTACCACTCTTTGAGTATGATCACTGAGCCAGTTATGAATCCACCTAACCGTAGCCTTGTCAATCCCATTCTTGGTCATTTTGTCAATAAGGATAGCATGAGATACTTCATCAAATGCTTTACTGAAGTCAAGATATACTATATCTACCGCATTTACCTGAACCACCCAGTCAGTAATTCCATAATAGAATGAAATCAGATTAGTCTGGCATGACTTGTTTGCTATAAACCCATGCTGGCTCTGGTTAATTACTGTATTCTTATCCAGGTACTTACATACATTCTATTTAATAATTTGTTCAGAGATCTTTCCTGATATAGAAGCAAGGCTCACTGGCCTGTAATTTCCTGGTATTAGAAGTAAGGCTCACTGGCCTGTAATTTCCTGGCTCCATCTTCTTTATTTTTTTGAAGATAGTGACAACATTTGCCCTTCTCCAATCTTCTGGGACTTCTCCTGTTCTCCAGGATTTTTCAAAGATTCTGGCTAGTGGTTCTGCAATTTCCTCTGCTAACTCTTTCAGTATACTAGGATCTACCAGTAATTCATCTGGACCAGGAGATGTAAATTCATATAAATTAGCTAAGTGTTCCCTCACCATCTCTCTGTTTATAGATAGTGTGGATTATTTTATTCCTTCGATGGCTTCAGAGGTCACCCGTGTGCAGGAGCTACAGAGGTGTAAAGGAAAATGAAATCCAGCTTCTTAAAAGCTGGATTTCATTTTCCTTTTTTCTGGATTTTTCTGCTTGTAGCCGTATGCCTCCCCTTGCTTCTTCACCTCAGGTGAGCTGGTTTATTTTTCATCCATATCACTACAGAAGTTACCTGTGTGCAGGGACTACAGAGACCACCTGTATGCAAGAATTACAGAGGTTACCTGTGTACAGAGACTACAGAGGTCACTTGTGTGCAGGAACTACAGAAGTCACTTGTGTACAGGGACAACAGAGGTCACCAGTGTGCAAGAACTATAAGGGTCACCGGGGTGCAGGATGGCAGGAGGTCCTGACAGTGGGATCTTTTTGATCTGCTTCTCACCAGGGGGATTCTCACCCAGAAAGTAATTGTCCAAATTTAACAACCCCAAAAACTGGTTAAAAAACAGTTTCCAGTTTGGTTATTACTGTAGGTCTTAATGGTTTTGATCTAGATTTCCACTTGGTTGCAGAAGATTGAACCCAACGTGTGAAAGGTCAATTGTGGAGAGAGGACCCCGAAAGTGGTCAATTGTGAAGAGAGGACAGCGAAAGTGTTCATGACTATGGATTTGGTGAGGGCTTTTTTTTTTACAGTACCATGGATGAAAAAAAGGCAAAGATTTGATCACTGACCAAATGTAACAGAATCTTATACCAGCAGTGCACTAATGTCAGACCAAAGCCTACATACTCTCGTACCCTGGAGCTCCAAGGCTTTGTGCATGGAGACATCATTAATTCCTTCGGTTTTTTTTGCACCTGGTCCTTCATCCACCACCAACCACAGTTCTCACCCCCCATTTTCCCCTCTCTTTCTCACCTCTCTATTCCAAGCCAAAACATAATCTTCCAGCAGGTCTCCTCTCACTTTCTACCTCCCTCAGTGGGATCCTTCCTGTTAACGTGGACGGGAGCCTCTTCAAGGATAAGACCCCACAGTTCTGGGCCCAAGGGATCCGATAAACATCTAGGTCTTATTACATATTATTTCAGTTTCATGTCAAACCCCCGAGGCAGGAAGTTCTGAGAATTATCTAAGATATTGTGACGCTTCCCACGGCTGTGGGGCGTCGGGACATGGCATAGCTTGCCTAGCTAGCCAATGCTCCCACGCCGCCAGTCCACGACGACGTGAGGCATGGGTCCCAGATGGTAAGAGAATGTGGACCCACTGGACCACGGAGGGAGGCCCGGGCCTGCCCGGACTAGGGAAGGGCAGCGACCGGGATCCGTGGCAGCTGAGCATGTGGGCAAGGTGGCGACCTGCAGGACTAGACAACACCGCACAACTTCAGGTAAGAAGAAACATAAAGTTTACTTAAAGAAACAAAGTAAATAAACATAACATAAGACCGGGCTCCCGATTCCGCACATCAGAGAAGGGTACACAACTCAGGATCACAGACGAGTGCTGGAGGACATCACGGGTAGATGCAGTCCAGGGTTATCTGGCACAGGCATACTTGGACGGCCTCTCTCTCAGGCCTTAGGCGTAGCACAGGCTCAGCAGGAGAACATCAGACACCGACCTCAGACAGACTTCAGACGATGGCGGGGTCATCACGGGTTGATGAAGTCCAGAATCATCTGGCACGGGCATACTAGTATGGCCACACTCAGGCCTCGGGCGTAGCACAGGCTCAGCAGGAGAACATCAGACACCGGCCCAGGACGAACGTCAGACGATGGCGGGGTCATCACGGGTTGATGAAGTCCAGGGTCATCTGGCACGGGCATACTAGGACGGCCTCTCTCTCAGGCCTCAGGCGTAGCACAGGCTCAGCAGGAGAACATCAGACACCGACCCAGGACAGACGTCATCACAGGGTAGACCAAGGAGGAACCGGCAGGACAGGCAGGTTGTCACGGCAAGTGACCAAGGCAGTCTCTGGGACAGACAGGTTGTCACGGCAAGTGACCAGGGCAGGCAGGTTGTCACGGCAAGTGACCAGGCAGGCAGGTTGTCACGGCAAGTGACCAGGCAGGCAGGTTGTCACGGCAAGTGACCAGGCAGGCAGGTTGTCACGGCTAGTGACCAGGGCAGGCAGGTTGTCACGGCAAGTGACCAGGCAGTCTCTGGGACAGGCAGGTTGTCACGACAAGTGACCAGGCAGTCTCTGGACAGGCAGGTTGTCACAGCAAGTGACCAGGCAGTCTCTAGACAGGCAGGTTGTCACAGTAAGTGACCAGGCAGTCTCTAGACAGGCAGGTATATACGACCTGATATGGTGGAGCCTCCAGGTAGGCTGCAGTCGGATGGCAGATGATCGCTCCCAGGTGAGCAGGCAAGAGCCGGGGATCTCTGCAGATGATGTCCGAACTTCCGGATGGAGCTGCAGTCGGATGGCAGATGATCGCTCCTAGGTGAGCAGGCAAGAGCCGGGGATCTCTGCAGATGACGTCCGAACCTCTGGAAGGAACTGCAGACAGATGGCACACAGGCAAGCCGACAGGTAACAGACAGGTAACTGGAATCAGGAGCTGATGGCTGAAACAGAGTTAGACTGCACAGGAACACGGATTGGATCTCAGAGAGTCAGGAACACAGACAGGAACACGGACTGGGTCTCAGGGAGTCAGGAACACGGACAGGAACATGGATTGAATCACAGGAACACGGACTGGAACACAGGCCTCGGACTCCGGACATCTGGCACCGATCAGCAAGCTCCGGACATCTGGCAATGATCGGCAGGATCCGGACATCAGGCAGGAAGGATAGGATCCGGACATCTGGAAGTGGTCGTCGGACATCGGACATCAGGCATAGGATCCGGACATCTGGCAGCGACCTGAAAAGGAACCCCAGCGGTCTGGTGCAAGCCCCACCAGGCTCAACGGGAGCTGGCCGGGGATTGCACAGAGACTGAGCACAGAGTAACAGAAACTCAGCACACACCGGACTCCTCCTTCCAAGATGAACTCAGGTTATATAGCAAGGATTCACAGTCACTGGCACAGGGTTCTGGACACAGCAGGATTTCAGGAACATAACACAGAGGACACAGTTCAGAAAGTCAGGTACAGGATGCGATCCAAGATCAGGGGTTCAGGTAATTAGACACAGCAGGAACAGGCCTGGATATACAGCCTCCAGGAACGGCGATCTGGGTAATCAGCCCCAGCATAGGCGGAAACACAAGACACAATTCAGACATTCAGGTACCGGGTTTGATCCAGGATCAGGGAACAAGACACAGCAGGAACAGGGAATCAGCTCTCCAGAGCTGATCAACTTCAGAGCAGGAGCTGAACACACAACCACATACGGCTAGGTTCAGGGATTCAGTGTGGATTCAATGCGAAGCTCTGGCAACGCCCACTAGGGCTGGGGAACTTTATATATGAGCTGCTTCACAGCGATAGGCTGGAGCAGTAATTCTAGTAAACACCCAATCCACATAAAAGCAGGACAGGTGTGGGCCGCGCCCCCTATGCAGAGCCAGACAGCACAACACAGAGGGAACCCAACAATGGCTGCTGCCAACCACGCAGTAAGTCATGCACCACTGCAGAGGACTTCGCAAGCTACGGATGGCTTTCACAGCAAGTCAGGAACCGCACATGCGGGCGGTCATGCAAAGCAGCGGAGCCACTCACGCAAGTACAGGTACGCAGCAGAGCCGGGAACTGAGCAGCATCCATAGGTAACAGACAACAGTATCCCAGCTGGTTAGGGGGAAAGGAGCAAAAGGGTTAATGCAAAAAAAACATGCAAAGTAACGCTGGAAAACAAAGTACAGACAATACCAGCGTTACAGATATCAGAGCCGGACACATGTCAGCGTGTGCTCCGCGTGTGTTACATGAACCACAGTGCTGCCATTGTGCAGGGCTCATTCCTTTTGTTGGTGCTGACATTCCCCAGCCCTGAGACCTGTCATGGGGTTGGCACGGTATCGAAAAAATAAGGTTCTTGCAAGTGTTTTTTGGGTGGGATGTGGAGGCCAGGAGATGCCCCATCCGGTGGAGCTTTTGTTTTTTTTTTAAGCTGGTGATACATCTTGCGGAGATTCTTCAAGGTCTATTTCCAAAATATCAGTTATTGCAAGGTTGATTTTTTATTTTTTTTCCTTAGGTTCAATACAAATAAGAAATGATGTAAGATCTGGCAGCAGGTTTAGACCTTGGAAAGCTTTCAAGATTTTTTTGAATTTGCCGTCTGAGGAAAAACAGAGTTTTATTTAAAGGGGGAATATCTATCTTGTTTCCAGGGTGTATTTCCCCTTCGGCACGCTGAGTTGCGTGACGTCCGGCGACCCTCCAGGTTTGCACATCATCATGAGAATGACTGCAAGAAGAAAACATCCCATAGATGGTAAAAGTGCAAAAACTTTCTAGTACCTACATCCTACCTGAGCGGGGTTATCTCCAGTAACAGTGAGGCCAATGTTACGCCTGTATGCGGAGAGCTCTCCCTAGAGGTCGGCCGTGGGCAGTCACTCCGACCGCTGTAAGGATATGTTGTGACATTGGTCAGCACCGGGTTTTGGACGCTCTGATGTGTTTTCTGTGGATTCCCTTTAAGGCAGTGTTTCTCAACTCCAGTCCTCAGGACCCACCAACAGGTCATGTTTTCAGGATTTCCTTAGTATTGCACAGGTGATAATTTTATCACCTGCTCAAGCATTAATTCCATCACCTTTGCAATACTAAGGAAATCCTGAAAACATGACCTGTTGGTGAGTCCTGAGGACTGGAGTTGAGAAACACTGCTTTAAGGGAAGAACATGACACTGGCTTTGACCCCATTCTTTGTGACACATGGTGACAGGCCATGAAAGGGGGAGAGCAGCTTGTAAGGAGCTGTCCGATCCGTCACCTGATGTTATGTCATCACTATCCGGCTATAATAAGACCGGGGCTCGGAGGGGCCTCGCTCAGCGGCTTCACACAGGAGACGTGACTGATCAATGAGATGATTGATGAGCAGGAGGCACAACCTGCACAAACTGCTGGGATCACACGGGATCTCATACTGATCACGGGGATGTCACACTGACCACAGGGGATCTCACACTGACCACAGGGGATCTCACACTGATAACAGGGGATCTCACACTAATGACAAGGGATCTCACACTAATCGCAGGGGATCTCACACTAATCACAGGGGATCTCGCACTAATCACAGGGGACCTCACACTGATAACAGGGGATCTCACACTAATAACAAGGGGCCTCACACTAATCACAGGGGATCTCACACTAATCACAGGGAATCTCACACTAATCACAGGGGATCTCAAACTAATCACAGGGGATCTCACACTAATCACAGGGAATCTCACACTAATCACAGGGGATCTCGAACTAATCACAGGGGATCTCACACTAATAACAGGGAATCTCACACTAATCACAGGGGATCTCACACTAATCACAGGGGACCTCACACTGATAACAGGGGATCTCGAACTAATCACAGGGGACCTCACACTGATAACAGGGGATCTCGCACTAATCACAGGGGACCTCACACTGATAACAGGGGATCTCACACTAATAACAAGGGGCCTCACACTAATCACAGGGGATCTCACACTAATCACAGGGAATCTCACACTAATCACAGGGGATCTCGAACTAATCACAGGGGATCTCACACTAATAACAGGGAATCTCACACTAATCACAGGGGATCTCACACTAATCACAGGGGATCTCACACTAATCACAGGGATCTCACTCTCACACTAATCACAGGTGATATCACACTGATAACAGGGGATCTCACACTAATCACAGGGGATCTCACACTAATCACAGGAGATCTCACACTAATCACAGGTGATATCACACTGATAACGGGATCTCACACTAATCACAGGGGATCTCACACTAATGACAAGGGACCTCATACTAATCACAGGGGATCTCACACTAATCACAGGGATCTCACACTGATAACAGGGGATCTCACAATAATAACAAGGGACCTCACACTAATCACAGTCACACTAATCACAGGGGATCTCAAACTAATCACAGGGGATCTCACACTAATCACAGGGGATCTCACACTAATCACAGGTGATATCACACTGATAACAGGGGATCTTGCACTAATGACAAGGGACCTCACAATAATCACAGAGGATCTCACACTAATCGCATGGGATCTCACACTAATCACAGGGGATCTCGCACTGATCACAGGGGATCTGGAAGCAGCAAAAGCAAAACCACAGCGGTGAGGGATAAATAACGGATATCCGTGGTGCTCAACTAGTGGACATGATCTCACCCATTGGATACAGAAAGGAACTCAATGAACAGGAAAATGTGCTAATATCCTGTGAGGTCTGCTATAGGCCTCACCTGTGTACAGGGCTATAGAGCTCACCTGTGTACAGGGCTATAGAGCTCACCTGTGTACAGGGCTTTAGAGCTCACCTGTGTACAGGGCTATAGAGCTCAGCTGTGTACAGGGACTATAGGGCTCCCCTGTGTACAGGGCTATAGAGCTCACCTGTGTACAGGGACTATAAGGCTCACAGGTGTACAGGGCTATAGAGCTCACCTGTGTACAGGGACTATAGGGCTCACCTGTGTACAGGGACTATAAGGCTCATAGGCGTACAAGAACTATAAGGCTCTTCTCTCCTTCATTCCCTCTCTCCTTCTTTCCCCGTTCGTCTCTCCTTTCCTTCTCTCCTTCTTTCCCTCTCTCCTTCTTTCCGTTTCCCTCTCTCCTTCTCTCATCTATCCTTCTTTCCCTGTTTCTCTCGCCCTCTCTTCTTCTTTCCGCTCTCTTTCTTTCCGTTTCTTTCTCTCTTTCTCCCTTGCTTCTTCTCTCCCTCGCTCCCTTTCTCCCTGTTTCCCTCTCACTTTCTTTCCTTCTTTCTCTCTCTCCTTCTTTCCTCTCTCCCTGTTTCCTTCTCTCCCTCGCTCCGTTTCCCTCTCGCTTTCTTTCCTTCTTTCTCTCTCTCCTTCTCTCCCTCCTTCTCACTGTCCTTCACCTCTCACATATGCAATGTGTGATGCTGCTGGATAAAGGAACTTTACATGCAGACACAACTCGTCTAGAGCCAGGAACACTTAAACTATCTATAAACACGGAGGCTTCTGATGTTTTTTTCATTTCATAAATGTCATTTTTCCCTTTGCTTCTGCACGTTGTGTTTGAAATAATATTTCTGTTTTCTATTTCTAAACATTCTCCAAGAAGGACGTGGGGATGGAAATGTCTTACACATAAATACTCAGAAATGTGGAGCGTTAAACAGGTTTCATAAGAAAAATGGAAAACCTCTTGACATGGTATGGAGGGTCAGTGAGACGAGTGCTCGGACGGGGAACAATGCGATGTGTCACTTACTGGGCTGCTTGCAGTCTTCTGAATACAATCTCTGTTTTCTCTGCTGCAGATCTAGAATACAATCTCTGTTTTCTCTGCTGCAGATCTAGCAGTTCTCTGAATGCTGAGCCCTGTATAACCCCACCCACATCACTGATTGGCAGCTTACTGTATAAGCTGTGCATTGGCAGAAAGCTGTTTATTAGTGCTGGGGGCGTGGTTGGACCAGGAGGCACCAGACACCTAGTCCTGTAATGATAATCTCCTGCTAATAAACACTGATTTTATTGAAGCAGCAAAACACAGACCACTAAGTGACTCATTATCGGAATCAGGGTCACTGTCCCTACATTATGCTGCTCTTGGATTGCATAGCAAAAACATGCTGACAGATTCCCTTTACGGTCCTCCAGATTTATGTATAGATACACTTAGCTTTAAGGACTGTCAGGATTGTAGGAACTGGTTAGGTGGAGCCCATGCTGGAGGGCAAGATATCAAGGCAACTGGATAATTATAAATTTCACTGCTCTTATAGAAAAAGAATCCATAATCTCGATGCTCTTACAGTAAATAATCCATAATCTCGCTGCTCTTACAGTAAATACATAATCACACTGCTTTTATCGTAAATTATCCATAGTCTCACTGATTTTACACTAAAGATTCCTTATTCTCACTGCTCTTACAGGAAAGAATCCATACTCTCACTGCTCTTACAGGAAAGAATCCATACTCTCACTGCTCTTACAGGAAAGAATCCATACTCTCTCTGCTCTTACAGGAAAGATTCCATACTCTCTCTGCTCTTACAGGAAAGAATCCATAATCTCACTGCTCTTACAGGAAAGATTCCATACTCTCACTGCTCTTACAGGAAAGATTCCATACTCTCTCTGCTCTTACAGGAAAGAATCCATAATCTCACTGCTCTTACAGGAAAGATTCCATACTCTCACTGCTCTTACAGGAAAGAATCCATAATCTCACTGCTCTTACAGGAAAGATTCCATACTCTCACTGCTCTTACAGGAAAGAATCCATAATCTCACTGCTCTTACAGGAAAGATTCCATACTCTCTCTGCTCTTACAGGAAAGAATCCATACTCTCACTGCTCTTACAGGAAAGATTCCATACTCTCACTGCTCTTACAGGAAAGATTCCATACTCTCACTGCTCTTACAGGAAAGAATCCATACTCTCACTGCTCTTACAGGAAAGAATCCATACTCTCACTGCTCTTACAGGAAAGAATCCATAATCTCACTGCTCTTACAGGAAAGATTCCATACTCTCTCTGCTCTTACAGGAAAGAATCCATACTCTCACTGCTCTTACAGGAAAGATTCCATACTCTCACTGCTCTTACAGGAAAGATTCCATACTCTCACTGCTCTTACAGGAAAGATTCCATACTCTCACTACTCTTACAGGAAAGAATCCATACTCTCACTGCTCTTACAGGAAAGAATCCATACTCTCACTGCTCTTACAGGAAAGAATCCATACTCTCTCTGCTCTTACAGGAAAGAATCCATACTCTCACTGCTCTTACAGGAAAGAATCCATACTCTCTCTGCTCTTACAGGAAAGAATCCATACTCTCTCTGCTTTAACAGTAAAGAATACATCATCTCATTGCTTTTACTGTAAATAATCCATAATCTCAGTGCTCCCACAGTAAAGAATCTACGACTGTGATAATGACTAAACCTTCTTTCCTATAGATGTAGACGATGCCCTTTGTTTCCCTTGCAGGCCAAGGTATAAAAACAACATTAGAAAGATCTCCTAGTGCCCCCTCATGCGGTACAGGTTTAGGCGCCATTGGGTGGGGACCACTGCTGTTGCCTGTACGTGCATCACAGCAATGACAATCCTTCCCTAAAAACCTAAAAAGTCTTTGGCAAATATATTTTGCTACTTTACGAGAGCAGTTTAACAAGAGCCAAAAGTGCTCGTGTGATTCCTGCTGACTCACGGTACCTAACGCCAATTTCCAGGTAACCTGTCAATGCCCTTTTTTTTTTTACTGTACACTGAACTTGTACGTTCAGGTCAATAGAGTCGTTTTCTCCCAGACAGGTGATCTCGGAAAGATGCGAGCCGTCGCCAGCCATTCAATTATTGCTTATAATCTGAGTCATTCTTCTTGTTACTCAGACCCAAGCTTTAGCCATTAATCTAGATACACCCAGATGCTCCAAAGATGGAGGAGACCAAAAAGACACGTGCCTACACCAGGACCAGGAATTACCTATTCTGCATCTTAGAAGGTTATGAAAAATTCAGGTGTAGGCTTCTACTTGGTGAATCAGTCTGGTTTAGCAAGGAAAAGTCATCAGCAGAGTGACTCATATCCTACTGAGCCGGGGGTCATGGGAGAAGGGAGAAACATCTACAAGAGCTTCCATGTAGACCACACATGTAAGGTGAAGACCTTGGAGTGTGAGATATAAAGTCATAAAGCTAGAGATTTAGATTGGTGGAAATGTATTGGGTGGAAATATCATGGTATTTCACCATTGGTGATGTCTTCTGGTAAAAGACTCGGGTCTACTGTACAAAGTAAAACCACAAACCATAAGGATAAAAAAATGGACTTGACTCTGTGTAATAAGATTCATCTAGTTTCTCCAAAGATGGATAAGACCAGGAGGACAACTGTCTGCACTATTAACATAAACGACCTATTCTGCACACTGAAAAGTTATGAAAAATTCAGCACAGGTTTCCTACATGGTGAACCCGGTCGGGTTTTGGCCAGATGAAGTCTTCAACAGCGTAGCTCATACCCTTGTGTGCTGGAGGTCATGAGGGAACACAGGAACATCTAGAGGAGCTTCCATGTTTCCATGTAGACCACACACTTTGAGGTGAAGATCTTGGAGTGTAAGACATAAGACATCTAGACGGGTGGTATGTTATGGGTAGAAATGTTATGGTAGTTGACAATTGGTGATGTCTCCTGGTAGAATAGACAGGTCTACTGTAAAAAGTAAACAAAGAAACCATAAGGATAAAAAATGGACATTATGTCACCACATAACTGGGGAAAGGGAGAAGATACCAAAGAAATTATGTGAAGTGCGAGACATTATGGAGACAAATCACGAATGGATGATGAGAAGGATTCAGGCAGCCATGCAGAGGACATCACAGTGATGTTGCTTATACCCTATGGAGCCAGAGGTCATGGGATAATGGAGGAACATCTAGAGGAGCTTCCATGTAGACCAAACATTTGGACCTTGGAATATAAAACATCAAGGCATCAATTTACAGTTATATGAAAAAGTTTGGGCACCCCTATTAATCTTAAGCTTAATGTTTTATAAAAAATTGTTGTTTTTGCAACAGCTATTTCAGTTTGATATATCTAATAACTATTGGACATAGTAATGTTTCTGCCTTGAAATGAGGTTTATTGTACTAATAGAAAATGTGCAATCTGCATTCAAACAAAATTTGCCAGGTGCATAAGTATGGGCACCCTTATCATTTTCTTGTTTTAAATACTCCTACCTACTTTTTACTGACTTACTAAAGCCCTTTTTTTGGTTTTGTAAGCTCATTGAGCTTTGAACTTCATAGCCAGGTGTATGCAATCATGAGAAAAGCTACTTAAAGTGGCCACTTGCAAGTTGTTCTCCTGTTTGAATCTCTCTGAAGAGTGGCATCATGGGCTCCTCAAAACAACTGTCAAATGATCTGAAAACAAAGATTATTCAACATAGTTGTTCAGGGGAAGGATACAAAAAGCTGTCTCAGAGATTTAACCTGTCAGTTTCCACTGTGAGGAACATAGTAAGGAAATGGAAGAACACAGGGACAGTTCTTGTTAAGGCCAGAAGTGGCAGGCCAAGAAAAACATCAGAAAGGCCGAGAAGAAGAATGGTGAGATCAGTCAAGGACAATCCTCAGACCACCTCCAGAGAGCTGCAGCATCAACTTGCTGCAGATGGTGTCACTGTGCATCGGTCAACTATACAACGCACTTTGCACAAGGAGAAGCTGTATGGGAGAGTGATGCGAAAGAAGCCGTTTCTGCAAGCACGCCACAAACAGAGTCGGCTGAGGTGTGCAAAAGCACATTTGGAGAAACCAATTTCTTTTTGGAAGAAGGTCCTGTGGACTGATGAAACCAAGATTGAGTTGTTTGGTCATACAAAAAGGCGTTATGGATGGCGTCAAAAAAACACAGCATTCCAGGAAAAACACTTGCTACCCACAGTAAAATTTGGTGGAGGTTCCATCATGCTTTGGGGCTGTGTGGCCAATGCGGCACCGGGAATCTTGTTAAAGTTGAGGGACGCATGGATTCCACTCAGTATCAGCAGATTCTTGACAATAATGTTCAAGAATCAGTGACAAAGTTGAAGTTACGCAGGGGATGGATCTTTCAGCAAGACAATGATCTGAAACACCGCTCCAAATCTACTCAGGCATTCATGCAGAGGAACAATGACAATGTTCTGGAATGGCCATCCAGTCCCCAGACTGAATATCATTGAACATCTGTGGGATCATGTGAAGAGGGCTGTCCATGCTCGGCGACCATTAAACTTAACTGAACTGGAATTGTTTCGTAAAGAGGAATGGTCAAAAATACCTTCATCCAGGGTCCAGGAACTCATTAAAAGCTACAGGAAGCGACTAGAGGCTGTTATTTTGCAAAAGGAGGATCTACTAATATTAATGTCACTTTTTGGTGAGGTGCCCATACTTATGCACCTGTCAAATTTTGTTTGGATGCAGATTGCACATTTTCTGTTAGTACAATAAACCTCGTTTCAAGGCAGAAACATTACTGTGTCCAATAGTTATTACATATATCAAATGAAATAGCTGTTGCAAAAACACCAATTTTATAAAACATTAAGCTTAAGATTAATAGGGGTGCCCAAACTTTTTCATATAACTGTATATAGGTACAAATCTAGGTGGGTGGAAATGTCATAGTAGTTGACCATTGGTAATAACTTCTGCTGGAATACTTGGGTCTACTGTAAAAGGAAGTAAGGGAGAAAAATGGAG
>JARQOD010000004.1:608280-626468 GCA_033576555.1 Oophaga sylvatica | reverse complement strand
ACACTAATAACAGGGAATCTCACACTAATCACAGGGATCTCACACTAATCACAGGGGATCTCACACTAATCACAGGGGATCTCACACTAATCACAGGGGATCTCACTCTCACACTAATCACAGGTGATATCACACTGATAACAGGGGATCTCACACTAATCACAGGGGATCTCACACTAATCACAGGAGATCTCACACTAATCACAGGTGATATCACACTGATAACGGGATCTCACACTAATCACAGGGGATCTCACACTAATGACAAGGGACCTCATACTAATCACAGGGGATCTCACACTAATCACAAGGGATCTCACACTGATAACAGGGGATCTCACAATAATAACAA
This sequence comes from Oophaga sylvatica, assembly GCA_033576555.1. Taxonomy (NCBI): domain Eukaryota; kingdom Metazoa; phylum Chordata; class Amphibia; order Anura; family Dendrobatidae; genus Oophaga; species Oophaga sylvatica. The sequence goes on along the minus strand of JARQOD010000004.1, from coordinate 626,116 downwards.
GGGACCTCACACTAATCACAGTCACACTAATCACAGGGGATCTCAAACTAATCACAGGGGATCTCACACTAATCACAGGGGATCTCACACTAATCACAGGTGATATCACACTGATAACAGGGGATCTTGCACTAATGACAAGGGACCTCACAATAATCACAGAGGATCTCACACTAATCGCATGGGATCTCACACTAATCACAGGGGATCTCGCACTGATCACAGGGGATCTGGAAGCAGCAAAAGCAAAACCACAGCGGTGAGGGATAAATAACGGATATCCGTGGTGCTCAACTAGTGGACATGATCTCACCCATTGGATACAGAAAGGAACTCAATGAACAGGAAAATGTGCTAATATCCTGTGAGGTCTGCTATAGCGCTCACCTGTGTACAGGGCTATAGAGCTCACCTGTGTACAGGGCTATAGAGCTCACCTGTGTACAGGGCTTTAGAGCTCACCTGTGTACAGGGCTATAGAGCTCAGCTGTGTACAGGGACTATAGGGCTCCCCTGTGTACAGGGCTATAGAGCTCACCTGTGTACAGGGACTATAAGGCTCACAGGTGTACAGGGCTATAGAGCTCACCTGTGTACAGGGACTATAGGGCTCACCTGTGTACAGGGACTATAAGGCTCATAGGCGTACAAGAACTATAAGGCTCTTCTCTCCTTCATTCCCTCTCTCCTTCTTTCCCCCGTTCGTCTCTCCTTTCCTTCTCTCCTTCTTTCCCTCTCTCCTTCTTTCCGTTTCCCTCTCTCCTTCTCTCATCTATCCTTCTTTCCCTGTTTCTCTCGCCCTCTCTTCTTCTTTCCGCTCTCTTTCTTTCCGTTTCTTTCTCTCTTTCTCCCTTGCTTCTTCTCTCCCTCGCTCCCTTTCTCCCTGTTTCCCTCTCACTTTCTTTCCTTCTTTCTCTCTCTCCTTCTTTCCCTCTCTCCCTGTTTCCTTCTCTCCCTCGCTCCGTTTCCCTCTCGCTTTCTTTCCTTCTTTCTCTCTCTCCTTCTCTCCCTCCTTCTCACTGTCCTTCACCTCTCACATATGCAATGTGTGATGCTGCTGGGATAAAGGAACTTTACATGCAGACACAACTCGTCTAGAGCCAGGAACACTTAAACTATCTATAAACACGGAGGCTTCTGATGTTTTTTTCATTTCATAAATGTCATTTTTCCCTTTGCTTCTGCATGTTGTGTTTGAAATAATATTTCTGTTTTCTATTTCTAAACATTCTCCAAGAAGGACGTGGGGATGGAAATGTCTTACACATAAATACTCAGAAATGTGGAGCGTTAAACAGGTTTCATAAGAAAAATGGAAAACCTCTTGACATGGTATGGAGGGTCAGTGAGACGAGTGCTCGGACGGGGAACAATGCGATGTGTCACTTACTGGGCTGCTTGCAGTCTTCTGAATACAATCTCTGTTTTCTCTGCTGCAGATCTAGAATACAATCTCTGTTTTCTCTGCTGCAGATCTAGCAGTTCTCTGAATGCTGAGCCCTGTATAACCCCACCCACATCACTGATTCGCAGCTTACTGTATAAGCTGTGCATTGGCAGAAAGCTGTTTATTAGTGCTGGGGGCGTGGTTGGACCAGGAGGCACCAGACACCTAGTCCTGTAATGATAATCTCCTGCTAATAAACACTGATTTTATTGAAGCAGCAAAACACAGACCACTAAGTGACTCATTATCGGAATCAGGGTCACTGTCCCTACATTATGCTGCTCTTGGATTGCATAGCAAAAACATGCTGACAGATTCCCTTTACGGTCCTCCAGATTTATGTATAGATACACTTAGCTTTAAGGACTGTCAGGATTGTAGGAACTGGTTAGGTGGAGCCCATGCTGGAGGGCAAGATATCAAGGCAACTGGATAATTATAAATTTCACTGCTCTTATAGAAAAAGAATCCATAATCTCGATGCTCTTACAGTAAATAATCCATAATCTCGCTGCTCTTACAGTAAATACATAATCACACTGCTTTTATCGTAAATTATCCATAGTCTCACTGATTTTACACTAAAGATTCCTTATTCTCACTGCTCTTACAGGAAAGAATCCATACTCTCACTGCTCTTACAGGAAAGAATCCATACTTTCACTGCTCTTACAGGAAAGAATCCATACTCTCACTGCTCTTACAGGAAAGAATCCATACTCTCTCTGCTCTTACAGGAAAGATTCCATACTCTCTCTGCTCTTACAGGAAAGAATCCATAATCTCACTGCTCTTACAGGAAAGATTCCATACTCTCACTGCTCTTACAGGAAAGATTCCATACTCTCTCTGCTCTTACAGGAAAGAATCCATAATCTCACTGCTCTTACAGGAAAGATTCTATACTCTCACTGCTCTTACAGGAAAGAATCCATAATCTCACTGCTCTTACAGGAAAGATTCCATACTCTCACTGCTCTTACAGGAAAGAATCCATAATCTCACTGCTCTTACAGGAAAGATTCCATACTCTCTCTGCTCTTACAGGAAAGAATCCATACTCTCACTGCTCTTACAGGAAAGATTCCATACTCTCACTGCTCTTACAGGAAAGATTCCATACTCTCACTGCTCTTACAGGAAAGAATCCATACTCTCACTGCTCTTACAGGAAAGAATCCATACTCTCACTGCTCTTACAGGAAAGAATCCATAATCTCACTGCTCTTACAGGAAAGATTCCATACTCTCTCTGCTCTTACAGGAAAGAATCCATACTCTCACTGCTCTTACAGGAAAGATTCCATACTCTCACTGCTCTTACAGGAAAGATTCCATACTCTCACTGCTCTTACAGGAAAGATTCCATACTCTCACTACTCTTACAGGAAAGAATCCATACTCTCACTGCTCTTACAGGAAAGAATCCATACTCTCACTGCTCTTACAGGAAAGAATCCATACTCTCTCTGCTCTTACAGGAAAGAATCCATACTCTCACTGCTCTTACAGGAAAGAATCCATACTCTCTCTGCTCTTACAGGAAAGAATCCATACTCTCTCTGCTTTAACAGTAAAGAATACATCATCTCATTGCTTTTACTGTAAATAATCCATAATCTCAGTGCTCCCACAGTAAAGAATCTACGACTGTGATAATGACTAAACCTTCTTTCCTATAGATGTAGACGATGCCCCTTTGTTTCCCTTGCAGGCCAAGGTATAAAAACAACATTAGAAAGATCTCCTAGTGCCCCCTCATGCGGTACAGGTTTAGGCGCCATTGGGTGGGGACCACTGCTGTTGCCTGTACGTGCATCACAGCAATGACAATCCTTCCCTAAAAACCTAAAAAGTCTTTGGCAAATATATTTTGCTACTTTACGAGAGCAGTTTAACAAGAGCCAAAAGTGCTCGTGTGATTCCTGCTGACTCACGGTACCTAACGCCAATTTCCAGGTAACCTGTCAATGCCCTTTTTTTTTTTACTGTACACTGAACTTGTACGTTCAGGTCAATAGAGTCGTTTTCTCCCAGACAGGTGATCTCGGAAAGATGCGAGCCGTCGCCAGCCATTCAATTATTGCTTATAATCTGAGTCATTCTTCTTGTTACTCAGACCCAAGCTTTAGCCATTAATCTAGATACACCCAGATGCTCCAAAGATGGAGGAGACCAAAAAGACACGTGCCTACACCAGGACCAGGAATTACCTATTCTGCATCTTAGAAGGTTATGAAAAATTCAGGTGTAGGCTTCTACTTGGTGAATCAGTCTGGTTTAGCAAGGAAAAGTCATCAGCAGAGTGACTCATATCCTACTGAGCCGGGGGTCATGGGAGAAGGGAGAAACATCTACAAGAGCTTCCATGTAGACCACACATGTAAGGTGAAGACCTTGGAGTGTGAGATATAAAGTCATAAAGCTAGAGATTTAGATTGGTGGAAATGTATTGGGTGGAAATATCATGGTATTTCACCATTGGTGATGTCTTCTGGTAAAAGACTCGGGTCTACTGTACAAAGTAAAACCACAAACCATAAGGATAAAAAAATGGGCTTGACTCTGTGTAATAAGATTCATCTAGTTTCTCCAAAGATGGATAAGACCAGGAGGACAACTGTCTGCACTATTAACATAAACGACCTATTCTGCACACTGAAAAGTTATGAAAAATTCAGCACAGGTTTCCTACATGGTGAACCCGGTCGGGTTTTGGCCAGATGAAGTCTTCAACAGCGTAGCTCATACCCTTGGTTGCTGGAGGTCATGAGGGAACACAGGAACATCTAGAGGAGCTTCCATGTTTCCATGTAGACCACACACTTTGAGGTGAAGATCTTGGAGTGTAAGACATAAGACATCTAGACGGGTGGTATGTTATGGGTAGAAATGTTATGGTAGTTGACAATTGGTGATGTCTCCTGGTAGAATAGACAGGTCTACTGTAAAAAGTAAACAAAGAAACCATAAGGATAAAAAATGGACATTATGTCACCACATAACTGGGGAAAGGGAGAAGATACCAAAGAAATTATGTGAAGTGCGAGACATTATGGAGACAAATCACGAATGGATGATGAGAAGGATTCAGGCAGCCATGCAGAGGACATCACAGTGATGTTGCTTATACCCTATGGAGCCAGAGGTCATGGATAATGGAGGAACATCTAGAGGAGCTTCCATGTAGACCAAACATTTGGACCTTGGAATATAAAACATCAAGGCATCAATTTACAGTTATATGAAAAAGTTTGGGCACCCCTATTAATCTTAAGCTTAATGTTTTATAAAAAATTGTTGTTTTTGCAACAGCTATTTCAGTTTGATATATCTAATAACTATTGGACATAGTAATGTTTCTGCCTTGAAATGAGGTTTATTGTACTAATAGAAAATGTGCAATCTGCATTCAAACAAAATTTGCCAGGTGCATAAGTATGGGCACCCTTATCATTTCTTGTTTTAAATACTCCTACCTACTTTTTACTGACTTACTAAAGCCCTTTTTTTGGTTTTGTAAGCTCATTGAGCTTTGAACTTCATAGCCAGGTGTATGCAATCATGAGAAAAGCTACTTAAAGTGGCCACTTGCAAGTTGTTCTCCTGTTTGAATCTCCTCTGAAGAGTGGCATCATGGGCTCCTCAAAACAACTGTCAAATGATCTGAAAACAAAGATTATTCAACATAGTTGTTCAGGGGAAGGATACAAAAAGCTGTCTCAGAGATTTAACCTGTCAGTTTCCACTGTGAGGAACATAGTAAGGAAATGGAAGAACACAGGGACAGTTCTTGTTAAGGCCAGAAGTGGCAGGCCAAGAAAAACATCAGAAAGGCCGAGAAGAAGAATGGTGAGATCAGTCAAGGACAATCCTCAGACCACCTCCAGAGAGCTGCAGCATCAACTTGCTGCAGATGGTGTCACTGTGCATCGGTCAACTATACAACGCACTTTGCACAAGGAGAAGCTGTATGGGAGAGTGATGCGAAAGAAGCCGTTTCTGCAAGCACGCCACAAACAGAGTCGGCTGAGGTATGCAAAAGCACATTTGGAGAAACCAATTTCTTTTTGGAAGAAGGTCCTGTGGACTGATGAAACCAAGATTGAGTTGTTTGGTCATACAAAAAGGCGTTATGGATGGCGTCAAAAAAACACAGCATTCCAGGAAAAACACTTGCTACCCACAGTAAAATTTGGTGGAGGTTCCATCATGCTTTGGGGCTGTGTGGCCAATGCCGGCACCGGGAATCTTGTTAAAGTTGAGGGACGCATGGATTCCACTCAGTATCAGCAGATTCTTGACAATAATGTTCAAGAATCAGTGACAAAGTTGAAGTTACGCAGGGGATGGATCTTTCAGCAAGACAATGATCTGAAACACCGCTCCAAATCTACTCAGGCATTCATGCAGAGGAACAATGACAATGTTCTGGAATGGCCATCCCAGTCCCCAGACCTGAATATCATTGAACATCTGTGGGATCATGTGAAGAGGGCTGTCCATGCTCGGCGACCATTAAACTTAACTGAACTGGAATTGTTTCGTAAAGAGGAATGGTCAAAAATACCTTCATCCAGGGTCCAGGAACTCATTAAAAGCTACAGGAAGCGACTAGAGGCTGTTATTTTTGCAAAAGGAGGATCTACTAAATATTAATGTCACTTTTCTGGTGAGGTGCCCATACTTATGCACCTGTCAAATTTTGTTTGGATGCAGATTGCACATTTTCTGTTAGTACAATAAACCTCGTTTCAAGGCAGAAACATTACTGTGTCCAATAGTTATTACATATATCAAACTGAAATAGCTGTTGCAAAAACACCAATTTTTATAAAACATTAAGCTTAAGATTAATAGGGGTGCCCAAACTTTTTCATATAACTGTATATAGGTACAAATCTAGGTGGGTGGAAATGTCATAGTAGTTGACCATTGGTAATAACTTCTGCTGGAATACTTGGGTCTACTGTAAAAGGCAAGTAAGGGAGAAAAATGGAGATGACGTCACTGAATAATTGGGGAAAGGGAGAAGATACAAAAGACATACATTATGTGAAGAGCGAGACATGATGGAGAGGAACCACGTATGCATAATGAGGAGGAATCAGGTAGCCATGCAGAGGACAACACAGTGATGTAACTCATACCCTACAGAAGCAGAGATGTTGGGACAATGGAGGGACTGCTAGAGGAGCTTCCATGTAGGCCAAACACTTTGAGATGAAGACCTTGGAGTGTAAAACATCAAAGCATCAAGTAATAAAACATCAAATCTAGATGGGTGGAATTTTCATGGTAGTTGACCATTGGTGTTGTTTTCTAGTGGAAGACTTGGGCTACTGTAAAAGGCAAGTAATATCACAAACCATAAGGGTAAAAAAAAAATATATGGAAATGACTTCATTGCATAATTGGGGAAAGGGAGAAGATACCAAAGAGATGATGTGAAGAGTGAAACATGATGGAGAGGAACCATGCATGGATGATGAGAAGGAGGCAGGTAGCCGTGCAAAGGACAATGCAGACATGGATGAGATGATACCTCAGAGCGTTGACAGGCTGAAGAACAACATCTTAATTACAGGAGACAATGAGTGTGAGAGTGAAGGAGCTGTGGTGGGGGGCACCTTCGGATACTTTGGCTGAGTGGTAATGCCTGCAAATTACCGCACATACATTACAGCACTTGCTAAAAAAACAGACACGTGGTGTTTCCACAATATGTCACAGCCGCAATACGCAGTGTCAACGGGTCACATGTATAACACCTTAAGAGTGAGGAGGAAGCCAAAGCCGTGATAACAGATTAACATCTTCTATATTTAGCCGCCCAAGTCATTGACTTAGAGGGTCGCCGGTGAATTCAACGAGACAGCCATGCTCAGCTTCCCCTGAAAGGACAAAGTATCAGATCACCAACGTGGGCACGAAAACAATGAGAGGAGGAATGCTTGCCACGCTCGTCTGGCACTGGAGAGACATGAGGGGGCAGCAGTGACAGGAGAGAGGGTAATTACAAGACGTCACCTAACACACCAACTGTGTGGGATCAAAGTGGGCATTTTATCAGCGTGAGTCACGACGGGCACAGACAGACATGGCGAGGGAAAGCGTCATTAGACAAAAGGGACACAAAATACAAAAGGTCAACATTTCCCACAGGATGTGGATGTCGGGAAATAAGAGGGTGATGGGAAATGATGTCCTACAGGATTGGTCGACACTCTCATGTAACGAGTCAGCCATTGATAAGACTTTTCTGATTTTCCAGCGGAGGTGTCACAACTTGAAATCATTGCCTCCAAGTGGAAAAAAATTTCCAAAAATGTGTTGTGTAAAGCGGGGTGGTAAGCACAAAGCCAAAATGCTCCACCACCTTGTCATCTAAGAAGAAAAATAAGCTCAGTTTCTTCTGAATTCGCCAGTCTCACTAGCCCCATTTGCCTCTGACCACCATGAAATGTCTTCCCAACTGTAAATTTGACCTGCTACAATCTGGTTTCTAACCACTCTCCCTAAACCACCTTAACCAAAGTCACCAGTAATCTAGTGTAGTTAACTAAAGCCCAGGGCTATGTGCCCATGGAGTTTTTGGAACAGAAACCGAGCAGAAACTCTCTAAATCCTCCTCATGAAGTTTCTGCTCAGTTTCCACTCCAAAAAACATAGCAAAAAGACTTCAGCCCCCATTCACTAAAGTTTTTACATCAGCCGGAGCAAAAAATATAGAGAATAAAGTGCAACATTCTCACATTTCCACCTGATTTCACTTTCCATTGATGTCCCTCAAAGCTCTGACCTGGGACTCCGACTCTTACAAGGGTCGAGGCCTCCCACAAGTTGTAGACCTTAAAAACTATTTATTTTGGATACAATGGAGCCATTACAAGATGTTTCCAAAAGTCTAAAGACCCTGTCAGGAGTCGAACCCAGTACCTCTTGTCCACTGGCCAGCAGCTCTACCATCTGAGCTATTCTGCTGGCTGCAAAGTTCCTTGCTGAACCCAGATACCATTGACTGTTCTTCCTGATTGGCTACACCTAGTGCTCTCTTGATTGGGCCTCTGATTGCCAATTACACACCCTATATAAACCTGGCCCTGTGGGTGTGTCATTGCGAGATTATTGTGCTCCAAGCCTTTAGTCAAGCGTTTCCTGCTGATCCATTGCTACAAACACTGCTCTCCTGTGAACCGACCTCGGCCTGCCTTCTGACTACGCTCTCCGCCTGATCCATTGCTACAAACACTGCTCTCCTGTGAACCGACCTCGGCCTGCCTTCTGACTACGCTCTCCGCCTGATCCATTGCTACAAACACTGCTCTCCTGTGTACCGACCTCCGGCTGCCACCTGACTACGTTATCTGCCTGCTCCTCTGTTACCGAACTGCCTTTCCTGTGTACCGACCTCCGGCTGCCACCTGACTACGTTATCCGCCTGATCCATTGCTACCAACACTGCTTTCCTGTGTACCGACCTCCGGCTGCCATCTGACTACGCTACCTGCCTCTGCTTCCCCTAGTGTTTGCAGTAACATCGGCTCCAACCCAGACGGGATCTTGACAGAATAATCTCGCGCCAAAATGGAGTCCGCTGTGAACACCCTGAGACGGCAAGTTACGGAGCTTCAAAGTTTTTGTACTGACTCTCAAGGAAAATATGCCAAGTTACAAACTGATTTCACGGCGATACAACAGGAAGTAATTGAGCTACAAAAACAACTTCTGGACGTGCGCAATTCAGGGTCCGAATCAAACGCGCGGCTGCCGCTGCCTGCAAAGTTCAGTGGGGATCGCAAGCAGTACCGAGGATTCCTCAATCAATGCCGCATATACTTCCAGATGCAACCTGCTCCCTTTACCAGTGAGAGGAAGAAAGTTTTTTTCATGATAAATCTCCTGACGGATGAAGCTCTTGCTTGGGCTTCACCTTATGTAGAAAAGGACTATGACCTCCTTAATGACCTGGAAGCCTTCACCGCAGCTATGAATCAAGTTTTTGATGACCCAAACCGCTGTGCCACAGCAGAAACCAAATTACATAATTTGCGCCAAGGACGTCGCTCTGTTGCGGAATACACATCGGAGTTCCGTCGCTGGGTGGCCGACACCACCTGGAATCCAGCGGCCCAGAGAAGTCAATTTCGACGAGGGTTATCAGAACCAGTGAAAGACGAGCTTGCCAGGGTTGAGACCCCTGACCAGTTGGAGGACTTTATTCAACTATGTATCCGGATTGACCAGAGACTTACTGAAAGGAGAAAGGAGAGACTGCGAGCACTTGGGAATAGCCCTGGCTTCTCATTTTCAGCATCGGACCACCAAGAAAAGACGCAAGGCGTGTCTGAACCGATGCAGATCGACGTCATCCGAAGACCACTCTCTGCACAGGAGAAGGAGAGGCGACGTGCAGAACATCTCTGCCTCTATTGTGGGGACCCTGGACACTATGCCATCAACTGTCCTAACAAAAGGACTATAGCCTTTACCAACAACAGGTCTGCCAGCAATATGGACCTTTCTCAGCAGTCGGATTCCATCTTGCAGACTATCTCATCAGTAACGCCAGAAATAGACAAAATACATACTACATCATCTCATTTTGTAATCCCCATTCAGGTTGTAATGGGCACCCAAAAAATACAATGCTCTGCCCTGTTGGATTCGGGAGCAGGAGGGAATTTTATGGACTTAAAATTTACACGTGATAATAATATTTCCAGTAGGACCAAATCCACACCAATTGAAATGGAAACGGTGGATGGATCACCCTTGTCTTCTGGACCTGTCACGCATGAGACAATCGAACTGGAGATTTGTATCGAACCGGATCATCATGAAGCTGTCAGTTTCCACCTTATCTCATCTCCGAAATTTCCGGTTATTCTAGGATCCCCTGGTTTTCAGTCCATAACCCTTCTATCAACTGGGGATCAAGGACCATCACCTTTCCATCTGACTACTGTAAGAATAATTGTCATAAGGAACCCCCTGTTCTCCAACAAGTCCAAATCTCTGAGATTTCGCATGAGAATGAAGAGAAACTACCACCTCAATATCAGCAGTTCTCTGATGTCTGCAGTAAGAAGAAAGCAGATCAATTACCTCCTCACCGTCCTTACGACTGTCCCATTGAATTGCTGCCAGGAGCAACCATTCCATTTGGACGGATTTACAATCTTTCCGAACCTGAATTGAAGGTATTAAGAAAGTTCCTGGATGAAAATTTAGAGAAAGGCTTTATTCGACCTTCCACATCTCCAGCTGGGGCACCCCTGTTCTTTGTTGAAAAGAAAGACTCCACTCTGCGGCCATGTATTGACTACAGAGAGATGAATAATATCACTGTCAAGAATCGCTACCCGCTACCCTTGATTCCTGAACTATTTGAGAGACTCCGTTCTGCGAAAATCTTTACGAAGCTGGATCTTAGAGGGGCTTACAACCTCATACGGATTCGCCCAGGAGATGAGTGGAAGACCGCCTTCAGAACGAGATATGGACATTTTGAATCTCTGGTTATGACCTTTGGTCTTAGCAATGCCCCAGCCACCTTTCAACATTTTATTAATGATGTATTTCGAGATTTCTTGGACCAATTCGTTGTGGCTTATCTCGATGACATTCTTATATTTTCAGACACCTTGGAAGAGCATCGCAGGCACGTCCAGTTAGTCTTGGAACGACTACAGGAGAACCATCTTTACATTAAACTTGAAAAATGTGAGTTTGAACAAACCAGTATCCAATTTCTGGGATATATCATCTCCCCAGAAGGTCTGAGCATGGATCCCGGCAAAATCAATGCTGTAGTGGACTGGCCTGTTCCAAGAAATATAAAAGACGTCCAGCGTTTCATAGGATTTGCAAATTTTTACCGAAAATTTATAAAGAACTTTTCACGGATCATACTACCAATTACTACACTAACAAAAAAGACCAAAGCATTTTTCTGGTCTCCGGAGGCACAGGAGGCTTTTGACAAATTGAAAACTCTTTTACGTCTGCTCCATTGTTAGTACACCCAAATCCTGAATTGCCATTTACTGTCGAAGTGGACGCCTCGGACTCTGCAGTAGGAGCCATTCTGTCTCAGCGAGTTGGGGACAAAATGCAACTTCACCCATGTGCGTTTCTTTCCCACACCATGTCATCTGCAGAAAAGAACTACGACATCGGTAATAAAGAACTGTTAGCCATTAAAGTTGCCTTCTCCGAATGGAGACATCTTTTGGAAGGTGCCAATCACCCTGTGACTGTCCTCACGGACCACAAGAATCTTGAATTCCTCCGTACAGCAAAAAGATTGTCTGCAAGACAAGCACGATGGGCCTTATTTTTCTCAAGATTCAATTTTATAATTTCTTACCGGCCTGGTTCAAGAAATGGCAAGGCTGACGCCCTGTCCAGGATGTGTTCGGAACCTCAGGAGAGGTCTAGTAATGACGATACAATTCTAGGCCCTAAAAATTTTTTGGGAATATTGCACTCTAGAGGACTATGTAATAGAATTAAAGATGGATATCAAGAGGACTCTTTCCTTAACCATCCTTCGGAAGACGTCGATCTTTCATTCAAAGAGGGGTTTTGGATGCAGAAACACAAAATATATGTACCTGAATCTTCTCGCCTTGAAGTCCTCAAAAGTGTCCATGATTCTAAACTGGCAGGACATCCTGGAGTTGCAAAAACACAAGACTTACTACTTCGTTTCTTTTGGTGGCCTAATTGTAGGAAGGACGTGAGGAAATATGTTTCAACCTGTTTAACATGCGCACGAAACAAGACCCCACGATCGTCTCCTCTAGGACTCTTGCAACCACTTCCAGTTCCATCCAGGCCTTGGGGATCTATTTCCATGGATTTTATTGTGGAACTACCCCCTTCCAAACAGATGACCGTCATCCTTGTCATAGTGGACCGACTCACAAAAATGGCCCACTTTATTCCAACTGAAGGAATTCCTACTGCTGAAAAAACTGCAGAACTGATAATCAAAGAGGTATTCAGGTTACATGGAATTCCTGACAGCGTGGTGTCTGACAGAGGCGTTCAGTTTACGTCAAAATTTTGGAAGAGTTTCTGTACAGCCTTGGGAGTCACGGTGAATCTTTCTACCGCTTTCCATCCTCAGTCCAATGGCCAGACGGAGAGAACGAACCAGACTTTGGAGCAATACCTCCGTTGCTTCATTTCCTATCTTCAGGATGACTGGGTGGACTATTTACCAACAGCAGAGTTTGCCTACAACAACTCCATACATAGCGCTACATCTCAAACCCCATTTTTTGCTAATTATGGAGTACATCCAGTATTTATCCCTAATCTGCCAGTGAACACTCCCATTCCTGCTGTAAATGACAGGCTTGCAAAATTACAGGAATCCCAGAAGGAATTATCAGAGATATTACTCAAGACCCAGGAAGTATATAAGGAAGCAGCAGATAAACATCGGAGAGTGCCCCCTGCTCTTCAGGTTGGAGACAAAGTTTGGCTGTCCACTAAAAACCTTAAGACACATGTGCCATCCTCCAAATTGGGTCAGAAATTCATTGGACCTTTTCAAATTTCTGCAAAAATTAACCAGGTTGCTTTTCGTTTAAAACTTCCCAACAATCTAAAGATTCATCCAGTGTTTCACATATCCTTGCTCAAACCCTTCTGTGAAAACCCGTTTCCAGGAAGAATTCAGCCACCTCCTCCACCAGAAAGGATCCGTGGTGAAGAAGAATACATTGTGGATAAGATTCTGGACTCCCGAAAATTCAGAGGTAAACTGCAGTATCTGGTGCAGTGGAAGGGTTACGGACCAGAGGAAAATTCATGGAACCAAGGGACAACGTCCATGCTCCTAGACTAACAAGAGCCTTTCATCAAAGGTACCCGGATAAGCCAGCTCCTGAGATGTCCAGAGGCCATCCTGGAAGGAGGGGAGTACTGTCAGGTGTCGAACCCAGTACCTCTTGTCTACTGGCCAGCAGCTCTACCATCTGAGCTATTCTGCTGGCTGCAAAGTTCCTTGCTGAACCCAGATACCATTGACTGTTCTTCCTGATTGGCTACACCTAGTGCTCTCTTGATTGGGCCTCTGATTGCCAATTACACACCCTATATAAACCTGGCCCTGTGGGTGTGTCATTGCGAGATTATTGAGCTCCAAGCCTTTAGTCAAGCGTTTCCTGCTGATCCATTGCTACAAACACTGCTCTCCTGTGAACCGACCTCGGCCTGCCTCTGACTACGCTCTCCACCTGATCCATTGCTACAAACACTGCTCTCCTGTGAACCGACCTCGGCCTGCCTTCTGACTACGCTCTCCGCCTGATCCATTGCTACAAACACTGCTCTCCTGTGAACCGACCTCGGCCTGCCTTCTGACTACGCTCTCCGCCTGATCCATTGCTACAAACACTGCTCTCCTGTGAACCGACCTCGCCTGCCTTCTGACTACGCTCTCCGCCTGATCCATTGCTACAAACACTGCTCTCCTGTGAACCGACCTCGGCCTGCCTTCTGACTACGCTCTCGCCTGATCCATTGCTACAAACACTGCTCTCCTGTGACCGACCTCGGCCTGCCTTCTGACTACGCTCTCTGCCTGATCCATTGCTACAAACACTGCTTCCTGTGAATCGACCTCGGCCTGCCTTCTGACTACGCTCTCCGCTGATCCATTGCTACAACACTGCTCTCCTGTGTACCGACCTCCGGCTGCCACCTGACTACGTATCTGCCTGCTCCTCTTTACCGAACTGCCTTTCCTGTGTACCGACCTCCGGCTGCCACCTGACTACGTTATCCGCCTGATCCATTGCTACCAACACTGCTTTCCTGTGTACCGACCTCGGCTGCCATCTGACACGCTACCTGCCTCTGCTTCCCCTAGTGTTTGCAGTAACATCGGCTCCAACCCAGACGGGATCTTGACAGACCCCTTTATTGGATGAATGATTGCAATATCCTAGTATTATAGATCATGTTCTTATGTCCAATCACCTGGCTCATAAGTCACAAAAAAACTTATTCACAGCTCCGGGATTTAAGACCATATTTAAAAAAAAAAAACCTGCTGTGAGTTTTCCAATCTATCTACAAATATGGAAATAATAGAAATCTGCGCTCAGACTCCATTCTACAGTTGGTCTACTTCAATTATTCACATAGTATTTTCTATTTTTCTTTCCTAAAATAATCATTGGCTTTGTGTAATTTATTTGTTTCTTTTAGACAACCTGGGACATGGGATCGGCTGTTGTTTTAGCATGCGCCATTAGTTTTATGGGCAAAATGTGCAAAACGTGGCATTAATGTCCTTCTTACTTTATCCTGAACTTGTGCTTTCAGGTCAGCGGTTCAGTTCTCTCCCAGACAGGTGAGCACAGGAGGGTGCGAGCTGTCGCCAGAGATTCAATTATCTGCTAATTGTTTATACTTTGAGTCATTCTCCACTTTACTCAGCCCCAAGCTCCAGCCGTTATTAATGTAGTCATTGGCTCTTGACACATGGTGTAACGGGGCTCCCATATGTCTCAGTCTACAACCAACAAGTTACAAAACCATTCCCGTCTACTGGATTCTTTCTTTATCCACTCCAACAATGATTACGGTGTTCTGATTGCTTATATCAGAGGAAAGCTCCCAGTAGACCGCATTGCTCTTGTATTGCAAAACTTCGTAGTTATTAATGGATGCCTATGAAATATATGATGGCTCGGAGTGCTCCGAAGTGAAGCTTTATGGCTCTGTTATCTGGCCTTTAGAGTGGCCTCATAGAGTGAGTGAGTGCTGTACTGCATGCCAAGAAGTGTCAAGAACCTTTGTCTTCTTGGAAAGCACTCCTTGGTCTTCTCGGCGTGCACTCATTGGTCTTCTTGGCATGCACTCCTTGGTCTTCTTGGCATGCACTCCTTGGTCTTCTTGGCATGCATTCCTGGGTATCCTTGGCATGCACTCCTTAATCTTCTTGGCATGCAATCCACTGGCCTTCTTATCATGCACTCATTGGTCTTCTTGCCATGCACTCCTTTGGTCTTCTTGGTTTGCACTTCTTGGTCTTCTTAACATGCATAACTTGGTCTTCTTGGCATTCACTCCTTTGATCTTCTTAGAATGCACTCCTTTGGTCTATTTGGCATGCACTCCATGGTCTTCTTATCATGCAGTCCTATGTCTTCTTGGCATGCACTCTATGGTCTTCTTGGCATGAACTTCTTTGTTCTCCTTGACATGCACTCCTTGGTCTTCTTGGCATGCACTATTTGGTATTCTCGGCATGTACTTCTTGGTCTCCTTGGCATGCACTCCTTTGGTTCCTTGGCATGCACTCCTTTGGTTCCTTGGCATGCACTCCTTGATCTTCCTGGCATGCATTCTTGGTCTCCTTGGCTTGCACGCCTTAATCTTCTTGGCATGCACTCCTTAGGTCTTCTTGGCATGCACACTGCTACTCGCGTGGTTTGTGGAACCACTGTGCCACGGTCCGGGGAGAGCCTGGAGGGGCATAACTAAGCGAACATCTGGTTCGTCACTAGAGCCCCTGAAGGTGTGGTTAGACTTGAAATCAGGTGGATTCCAGGTGCTGCTCCAGGACAGACCCAAGGAGCCATGGCAGCTAACCACCAAGGGGACAGGGAAGCCGGACCAGCCAGGAAATGGTTAGCAGGATGGTACGGCTGGTACACAGTTGCGGGATCAGGCACAGGCATGACTGGCACAAGAACATGGGACGTCCACAGGTACGGGATCACAGATGAAGGTTCACAAGTGCTGGTTCAGACTGGGCAGGTGAGATTAACGGCACAGGTGCGGATCAGATGGATCAGGACTGGGCACAGGCAGGGCGGATTAGGGTATAGGAACAGCCGGGCGGACTGGATCAGGTGCAGACAGGATTAGATATAGAGCGCACAGGTACTGGGACCTTACAACCAAGAAGCAGGATGCACCCTGATTACTTGAAGTTCCTAAGGCACCTCCCAATAGGGATAGTGCTTTATATACTAAACGTCGCCCAGGTATTGGCTTGGGACATTTTAGCAGTGGGCGCTGGCCCTAAGCACACTCCCAGGATACCTGCTTGCCATGCACAGGTCCTGGGAGGAGAAAGACGCTGAGGGAGAGCAGACGGGTAAGTGAGCATGCCGGTGTCGCTGCAGAGGGGAGGAAGGAGACACCTGCACAGGCGCCGTTCTAACAGTACCCTCCCCTTATGCCCCCTCTTCTTCAAGCCCGCTGCTAGGAATCTGTAGAAAAAGTGAAGCATAGATATTTTCTTTGGGCTCCCACAACCTTTTTCAGGCTCAAATCCCTTCCAATCGACTAAGAAAAATGTCTTTCCTCTCATCTTCTTCAAGGCTAGGATATTCTTTACTTCAAAGGCATCTTCAGAGCTGATGGGAGCAGGCATGACACCAGGGCCCCGGAAGAAGGAACTCAAAATGAGTGGCCCCAGAAGCGACACATGAATGTAATTGGGCATCGGTAAGGAGACTGGCAACTTATAGGATACAGCATAAATTTTCTTGATGACTTCAAAGGACCGATGAAGCGAGGGCCTAGCTTGCAGGATAAAATCTTAAGACGGATGTATTTAGAAGATAACTACATCTTATCTCCTAGATGATAAAAAGGAGGATCCAAGCATCTCTTGTCCCCATGCCTTTTCATATGCTCAGAATGGCTTTACTGTCCTCCCACATCTTCGAGAAATCCTTAAGAAGATAATCGGCCGCTGGTATGCCAGAAGTGGCCGACACGGGAAATAGAATTCCTGGCTGTTGCCAAAAAACAATAAAGAATGGAGAACTTGCAGAAGACTCACTTAGTGGTTGTTATAAGAGAACTCTGCCCATGGTAAGTGCTTGACCCAATCGTTATGATGTGCGTTTGTGAAGTGTTGTAGGAAGTTAGCCAGAATCTGGTTAATTCTGTCTACCTGTCCATTGGATTGAGGGTGTTATGCAGACGAGAAATCCAGGACAACATACAAAAGCTTACAAAAAGCTCGCCAGAATCTGGATGTGAACTGGACTCCATGGTCGGACACAATGTGGCAAGGGAATGCGTGAAGACAGAAGATGTGCTGGATGAATTTCTTCGCAAGTTCCAGAGTGGATGAAAGACACTGGTAGTGGGGTGAAATGGGCCATCTTCGAAAAGCGTTCCATTACTACCCAGATGACGGAACAGCCTGAGGACACAGGAAGATCTGTAATAAAGTACATAGCAATATGCTGCCAAGGCACTGAGGGCACAGAAAGTGGTAGGAGTCACCTTGACAGGAGTTGCCTAGGAGTCTTGTGGCGGACACAGGGATGGTAGGAAATGAACTCCATGATTTCCTTGCTCATGGTAGGCCACTAGTAATGATGTGATATGAGCTGCAAA
>JARQOD010000004.1:564171-607920 GCA_033576555.1 Oophaga sylvatica | reverse complement strand
ATTACACTCTTTCCACGGTCCGGGAAAAAAAAATTTTCCAACAGGGCACGCTGGCCCCTTCCCCGGACACCCCTCCAGAGAAGTCAAAAATTGGGGGTGAGATGGGGGAAAAACTACACCCTCTTCAAAAAAACAAAGGATCAAAAATAACCAGGAAGCCGAAGGGGAAACTCCTCGGGGGGGGCATCCCCTTTTTAACATTCTTACCCCAGAAAAAGGGAAAAACCACAAAATTAAAACGTGTGAAAAACAAGGCCCCACCTGGCCTGCTGGATAATCGCTTGCAATTCCAAAAAACCCCAGATTTTAGTCCAAAGGACCACCCCCGATTTTTTTGGCTCCCCCACCAATGTCTCCCCTTTCAAAAGCCCCTCCAATAACCCCGATACCCAGTCAAATTATTTTATGGGGAAAAAATTTTGAAGAAAAAGGCAAAAGGGGGTTCTTTTAAGGTCCAGGATCTTTTTGGGGGCAAAACGGCACCTCCCCCAATTTAGAGGATCAACCCAACCTGAAATGGCAGAGAAACATCGGGGTGCCGTAGAACAGGAGCAGAATGAATCTCTGCTTAATTCCTGAAATCAGAACTGCCCAGGGGGCCAATTTACCACACAAACCCCTTTTTTGGGAAAAATCGTTAAGGTTTAAAAAAAACGGAAATTTTACCAATAAATTTACATAAAAATTGGAAAACCCAAGAATCTTTGAAGAGCCTTTAATGAAGGGGTTGACCCAATCACAGATGGCCTAACCCTTTTGACCGGGTCCATTAAAAAACAGATGGGAAAAAATAATCCAAAAGAGACCTCTGTACCCAAAAAGACTTTTTGCCCCCTTCACATACGACGTGTGAAGGGTTTTTTGGAAAATGAGTTCTGAGCAGGGCCCCTCTGGGGTTACAAGCGGTACTAGTGAAGATTGTGAGGAGGGGGAACGGTGAACGACGGTTTTTTAAAAAAAGGAGTCTTTTCCCATGGGGTTGCCGGTGAAAAATTTTTCTGGCAACCTTCATTCCATTTCCCTGTAGCCGCTGTGTCGTGTTGCATCTCCTCTACCAATAAAATTTTTCTTCTTTGTGTTGTTGAAAATTTTTGCATTTTGTCCTGCACTCGTGGGGCCTTGGGTCCCCCCCGGGGCTCTCCTTTCTCAGTTTAGTTCAGCCACTGAGTTTTTTTGTACTTTTTTTTTTCCCCATTTTTTCAGTGGCCTTTTTGTTTTTGTTACACCAAGAGCAATTTTTAGGTGGTAGGGTCTGGATCTGGGGTTTTTTTAAAATTTTAGTAAGTTGGTGTTTTTCGGGTTTTTCTGGGATTGCGTAAGTCCCTTTCCCCTGTCCTTTTCAATTGTGTTTTTGGGCCCCCCGTTTTTTCTCATTCATTTTTTTCTGTGCAGTATTCCTCTTTTTTAACCGCCATTTTCATTTTGGGGGTTTCTATTACTTTGGAGTTTTTTCTTTTCCCGGGGCAATGCTTTCCTATTCTATTTTAGGTGTAGTTAGTTTTTCAGGCGTGACGAGGGGCAGGACCAACTAGGAACGCTCCAAGCTGCCTCTATTTTTGGGGGTTATCGGGACTGCAATCCCCCTAGATTCCAACTGCTCTGGTTATTGCCTTTTTTACCTGCACTCCTCACACCGAAACAAACGTATCACCCGGGCCAAAAATTAAAAAAATTTATGGTACTCACAAAGGGAAAAAAAAAATTTTGATAAAAAAAGGGTTTTTCAGAGTTGTCAGAAATTTTTCTGTTTGTTGCTTTTTTTTTTCCCTCTGTATCCGGGGGGCTGGGGGGATCTTTCCCCAAGGATTTGCCAGTTGTCGGGGCCCGGGGGATCCTTGCCACTGGGTTTCGGAGTTTGCACTATCTTGCGGGGGTTTCCTGTTTGGAACCTAGGTTCCCATGCCAGTAGTTTTTAGGGGGCGAGCTAATTTTTTGAATTTTAAAAATAATTTTAAATTGTTTTTTCCCCAAAATCTAAGTCCTCAGGAAACGCAGCGCAGCGGGGTTTAAATTGTCATCTCTCTCCTGCGGCGATCCTCGGGGTTGGGTTTTTCCCCCCGATACCTGGGATCCTTTTTTGATGATTTTGATGCTTTTTTCGGCTTTGGGTTATGTACTTACCCCAAGTCACGATCAACTAAAAAGCCTTGTTGGCATTAAATCAGGGCTTGTGGCTGAGTTATCTTCAAGATTCCGTGGGGGAGTCCGACCAAATGGAATACGACGCTTTGGGGCCCTTTTCCGGGGAAAGGGTCGCAGAAATGAAAGGATGTTAGGGGGGGTTCCCCCGCCCCTCGGTCCAAGATTCTATGTCTTAGCAATCAAATTGAAGACTTTGCGTGAGCGGAAAGTATGCGTGGGGAAGTGTTTTTTGTGAACCAGCTTGAAAACCCAGCATGTGATAAGTGGGGGCTGGGGGCAGGTCATGAGTTTCAAAAAACCGGGTTTTGTTTTTTTCTTGGGATGCCTCTCATGCTATTTTTGTCGCCCTAAAAGGGAAACGTTTTCACCCATTTTTTTTGGGAGTTCAGACCAATTTTTATTAAATCACCTGATTGCTCTCGTCCCATTTTCCGCCACTTCGTTATTCTGAGCAGCTATTCCCCCGATGGGGTTATGATTTTGCTAAACGTTGTGGGGGTTCCCCCTTTTTAAAACCCCCACAAAGCATTCCCTTGGGGACGATTCTAAAACCCCTTTTGGCTAAATAAACCCCATTTTCACTCAGGGGGTAATAGGGGTTAACCGATCACCGGGGGGCTGCAAATTTTTTGGTTCAATAATCTCATGACATTATCGGCTGGTTTTTTTTCAGTTTAAAATCCGTTTTGGTTGGAAAACTGTGTCTGTGGCCGTTGGGCTGCCAAGTGTTAATACCAACACTCCTGTTTTTTCTGCCTCCCCCCCCGGGTCGGATGCCACTTTTTGTTTGATTTTTCTGATGTGTTTTTCGAAAGTAAATCTGCATCCTTGCCCCCCCATAGGACTATGATGCGCTATTGAATTAGTGGCCGGGAGTAAAATTCCCTAAAGTCCCTTTTTAAACTTTCTGTACCTGAACATGACGCTATGGGTCTTATACAAGAATCATGGAGAAGGGTCATATCAGACATCCTCTTCACCCTTGGGGCCGGTTTTTTCTTTGTGGCCAAAAAAAAGGTTCATTAAGGCCTTATTGATTACGTCTCTTGAACAATATTCGTAAAATTTTTCAATACCCGTTACCCTTGATTTCGACCTGTTTTCCAGGTGAAAAACCTACTTGGTTTACCAAGCGACCCAGGGGCTATAACCTTTCGCATTAACACGGGAGGAATGGAAGACGCATTCAATACCCCTGAAAGGCGAGTACCTAGTGATCCCTTTGGGCTCACTAATGCCCCTTCCTCTTCCATCCCTTCATGAATGACTTTTCGGGATTTTGGGACAAATTTTCGATTGTTTATTTGGATGATATCTTGATTTTTTCAATGACTGGGACTCTCTTAAACATTTCGAAACGGTTCCAGATTTTGGAGAGAAGCTCTGTATGTGAAGGATCAAAGTGTCTTTTTGGCGACAAGGATCCATTTCGGGATTCATTTGCCCCATCGTTATTGAAATGGACCCTCAAGGTTCAGGCCACTGTATTTGGGTCCAACCTACTTCAAAAAGGCTCTCAGAGATTTTTGGGTTTTGCCAATTTTTTATCGTAAATTTAATTGTAATTTCTCTTATTGTTAAACCATTAACTGATTTGACCAAAAAGGGTTCTGATTGGAATTGGCCTCCTGGGCAGTTCTGCATTTCAGGAACTTAAGCAGAGATTCACTTCTTCCTTTTTCTTCGGCCGCCTGATGTTTCCTGCCATTTCGTGGAGGTTGATGCCTCTGAAATTGGGGCAGGTGCCGTTTTTGTCCCAAAAAATCCAGAGACCTCTAAAAAGTAACCCCTTTGGAACCTTTTTTTCGAAATTTTCTCCTAGAACGTAATTATACTGGGTAATCGGAGTTAAAGGCCATGAAGTGGGCTTTTGAAGGTGGAGACATTGGCTGGAGGGAGCCAAACATCAGGTGGTGGCCTTAGGACCATAAGAACGGTCTATCGGAACTCCAAGCGACCAATCCTGACGGCAGGGGGGCCTTGTTTTTTCACACGTTTTAATTTTTGGTTTCCTTTCTTCCTGGCACTAAGAATGTTAAGGCGGATGCCCTCCGGGAGTTTCCTTGCGGACTCTCCTGAGTTATCTGATCCTTCTGTTATTTTGAAAGAGGGTGAGTTCTTTTCCGCCATCTCCCCCCAATTGAGACTTTGCTCTGGAGGGGTGTCAGGGATAGGCCCGAGCGTTGCCCTGTTGGAAAATTGTTTGTCCCCGACCAATAAAAAGAGTGTGATGTCGAGATTCATTGTTCCGTTGGCGGCATCCCGGAATTTTTGGTACCAAGACTGGTTAGCGTCCTTTTGGTGGCCTACCTTGTCTCGTGATGTTAGGGAATTTGGCAGGTCCTGCGGGACTTGCTCTCGCTCCAAAGCCTTCTCTCGCTCTTGGTTTATTGATGCCATGCCTGTGCCCAAGAGCCATGGACCCATATCTCTATGGATTTTTCATTTCCGATCTTTCCTGCTCAGAGAAACCCCATCTGGTAATTTGTGATAGGTTTTCCAAAATGTACTCTTGGCTTACCTAAGGGCCTTCCCCTCTGAATTGGGCCGTTTTCCTTCAGCACGTGGTTCGTTTACACGCATTCCAAAAACATTGTGTCGGACAGAGGGTTTTCCCGTTTGTTTCCAAATTTTGGGGACTTTTTGTTCTAAACTGGTGTTTCAATTTTTTTCCCCGGCATTTCATCCTCAGACCAATGGGGCAAACGAAGAAAAACCAGACTTGGAGACTTATCTTAATGCTTTGTGTCTTGACGGATGAATGGGTCTTTTTTGCCTTTGGCTGATTTGCTCTTAAAATGGGCTAGCTCTGCCACTTTGATGTCTCCTTTTTCTGTAATTCTGGGTTTCACCCTCGATTTTTTTCAGGACAGACGGGGGTTCTGTCCTGTCAGGTGTTACTCTTTGGGAGCGTAGCAACAATTTGGGACCAAGTATGGAGAGGTTGCCCTCTCTCAAAGGGGAAGCCCAGCGGTTTGCAACCGGCATGGACTGAGGTCCTCGGTTTTTTAAAAGGGGGGGGACTGGGCGGTGCCCAAAGAATATTCCTATAAGTAGCATCTCCTAAATTTAAGCCTAGGTTCATTGGACCATAAATCATGGAGTTATTAATCCTGTTTCTTTTCGTTTGCTTCTTCCCCGGGCATTAAGATCCAAAACCCCGGTTCCACAAAATCCTTGTTGAAGAGGTTTGTTGAGCCAGTGGTTCCGCGCGTCCTCCTGACCCTGTTTTGGTTAGGGCAACGGATATGTGGTTGAGAAAATATGGATTCTCGTTTTTCTAACGGAAACTCCAATTTGGTTTAAATGGAAGGTTATGGTCAGGAA
The DNA here is from genome assembly GCA_033576555.1 of Oophaga sylvatica. Classification (NCBI taxonomy): domain Eukaryota; kingdom Metazoa; phylum Chordata; class Amphibia; order Anura; family Dendrobatidae; genus Oophaga; species Oophaga sylvatica. Next base: position 602,451 of record JARQOD010000004.1, on the reverse strand, counting down.
GACAATTCTTGGGTGTTTGCTTCGGACATCCATGCTAGAGACTTATCCGTGGCGTATCAAAACTCATCCTGACCGACCCGGTTCCTCAAATGAGGTTCGGTGACCCCCCCTCAAGGGGGGGTACTGTTGAAGGGTTTGAGATGATTTTCTGAGCAGAGGTCCCTCTGGTGGTTAAACGGTACTAGTGAAGATTTGAGGACTGGGAATCAGGTGTTACTGATGGTCTTAATAAGGAGTCATTTTCCCACAGGTTGCCCGGGATCAATTGTTTGGTTGAATTTTTAGTTTCCCCCAAAGCCTGCTGTGCGGGGTCGCATCTCCGCCTACCAGATAAGAATTTTTTCTTCTTTTGTTTGTTGCATATTTTTGCATTTTTCCTGCATTTCTTGGGGCCCTTCAGGTCCCCTCCGGGGGCTTCTCCTTCTCAGTTTATTCAGCCACTGAGTTTTGTCTTTTGCTTTTTCCAGTTTTTTCAGTGGCTGCTGTTTTAAATTTTGTTACACCAGAGAGCAATTTAGGTGGAAGTTCGTGTGATCTCAGGTGATTTTGAAATTAGTAAGTTGGGGGTTTTTTCAGGTTTTCTGGATTGCAGAAGTACCCTTCCTGTCCTTTTCTTTAGATAGTTTGGGCCCCACGTTGCTCATTCATTTTCTTCTGTGTATATTTCCTCTTGTCAACCGCCATTACATTTTGGGGCTTTCTATTATCTTTGGGGTTTCTGCTCCGGGCAGTAGCTTTTCCATTTCTATCTTTAGGTGAGTTAGTTTCTCAGGCTGTGACGAGGCTCTAGGACCAACGAGGAACGCTCCACGGCGCCCAGTTGTGGTGGTTGTCAGGGTACTGCAACCCCCCAAGATTCCAACTGCCTGTGATTGCCTTTTTTTTACTCCCACTACCGAAAACATAACACAGGCATTCTCTCTCAAAATCGGAATACTTCGAAAAAGTTTCCATGAGATCCCAGTCATTGGAAAAAAACCAAGATATCAACCAAAAAACAATCAAAATTTATCCACAAAATCCCTGAAAATTCATTCATAAAGGGGACGGAAGACAGAAGGAGCATTATGAGCCCAAAGGGCATCACAAGGTACTCAAAATGCCCTTCAGGGGTATTGAATGCCGTCTTCCATTCATCCCCGTGTTTAATGCGAATAAGGTTATATGCCCCCCTGAGGTCAAGCTTGGTAAAACCAAGTAGCATTTTCACCCTGGAAAACAGGTCAGAAAATTAAAGGTAACGGATATTGATATTTCACAGTAATATGTTCAAAAGACAATAATCAATACACGGCCTCAATGAACCCATCCTTTTTGGCCACAAAGAAAAAAACGCACCTAAGGTGAAGAAGATGGTCTGATAGACCTTTCTCCAATGACTCCTTGATATAAGACCGCATAGCTCATGTTCAGGTACAGACAAGTTAAAAAGGCGACCTTAGGGAATTTTACTACCAGCACTAATTCAATAGCGCAGTCATAGCTCCTATGGGGAGGCAAAGTGCAGATTTACTTTCGCTAAACACATCAAAAAAATCAATCAAAAAGTCAGGAACACCTGAGCCTGGGGGAGGCAGAAAAAAACAGGAGTGTTGGTATTAACACATTGCAGCCCCAACTGGTTACAGACACAGATTTCCAATCCAAAACAGATTATGAGATTGTACCAAGGGAAACCCAGTAACATAATGTCATGCAAATTATACAGAACCAAAAATTTGCAGCTCTCCTGAATCAGGTTCCACCCCTCATTATCACCTGAGTAGGAACTGAGGTTTATTCTCACCAAAGGGGTAGAATCGATCCCCAGAAGGGGAATAGACTTCCGTAGGGGTATCAAGGGAAACCCCAAACGTTTAGCAAAATCAAAATCCTCAGGTTTAATAGCTGCTCCCGAATCAACGAAAGCCTGAGCAAAAATGAGGACAGAGAGCATATCAGGGTAACAGTTAATAAAAACTTAGTCTGAACATTACCAAAGACAACTGAGCGTGCAAAACGTCTTCCCCGCTAGGGCAACTGAAATAGCATGAGAGGCATCACCACAGTAGAAACATAACCCATTGCCTTCCAAACTCATGACGGTGTGCCCCAGAAACCACTCTATCACACTGCATGGATTCAGAAGCAGGTTCACAAGGCAACACATCCCACGCATACTTCTCCGCTCACGCAAACTCTGTCAATTTGAATTGCTAATGACATAAATCATTGAGACCAGAGGGGACAGGGAATCCCACCATAACATCCTTTACATTATCTGACAGACCCTTCGAAAAAGGGGTGCCAAAGCGTCGTCATTCCATTTGGTCAGGACTGCCCACCTACGGAATCGCTGACAGTATAACTCAGCGTCATCAATCCCCTGATTTAATGCAACAAGGCTTTTTCAGCTTGATCAGTGACATAGCTCATCGTACATAACCCCAAACCTGAAAAAATGCATCAACATCACTCAAGAAGGATCCCCAGTTGTCAGGGAAAAAGCCCAATCCTGAGGATCGCCGCGCAGGAGAGAGATAAATAATTTGAACCTGCTGCGCTGCGTTTCCCTGAGGACTTAGATTTAAGGCAAAAAACAATTTACAGTTATTTTTGAAATTTGAAACTTAGCTCAAATCCCCTAAAAACAAATCTGGCATGGGAATCCTAGTCCACAACAGGCAACCCAGCAAGATAGGCAGCAATACTCCGAACCTCAGGCAACTGATCCACACGGCCAGACAACTGTGCAAACTCCATTGAGGAAAAATAAAATCCTCCCCAGCACCCAGAGATACAGGGGGAAAAAAAAAAAAATGCAAAACAAAAAAATATCTCTGACAACTCTGACAACCGTTTTTTCTTTCACAATATTTTTCCCTTCTGTGAGTACCATACATTAAAATTTTGGGGCTGGTGATACTGTTAGTTTCGGTAGCTGAGGAGTGCAGTAAAAAAGGCAATACACAAGCAGTTGGAATCTATGAGATTGCAGTACCCTGACTAACCACCACAACTAGAGGCAGCCGTGGAGCGTTCCTACGTTGGTCCTAGACGCCTCGTCACAGCCTGAGAAACTAACTAACCTAAAGATAGAAAGAGAAAGCTATCTGCCCCGGAGCAGAACCCCAAAGATAATAGAAAGCCCCCAAACATGTAATGGCGGTTAGACAAGAAGAAATACTGACACAGACAGAAAATAGTATGAGCAAACGTAAGGGGCCCAAACTAACTAAATAGAAAAGGATAGGAAGGCACTTACTGCAATCCCAAAAAACCCTGAAAAGCACCAACTCTACTAAATTTCAAAAACACCTGAGATCACACGACCTCTACCACCTTAATTAGTTCTCTGGTGTAACAAAATCAAAACAGCAGCCCACTGAAAAAAAACTGGAAAAAGCAAATGTACAAACATCAGTGGCTGAACTAAACTGAAGGGCAAATGCCCTGGAGGGGACCCAAAAGGCCCCCACAGAAGTGCAGGACAAAATGCAAAAATCAAGCACAAAAACAAAAAGAAGAAAATGTCTTATCTGTTAGCAGGAGATTCAGACACGACACAGCAGGCTACCAAGGAAACAGGAATCAAGGATTGAGACCAGAACAATTGATCACCGGCAACCCTGATGGAAGGTGACTCCCTTATATAAGACCAGTCAGTAACACCTGATTCCCAATTCTCACAATCTTCACTGGACAGTCCAGTACCGCTTGTAACCACCAGAGGGAGCCTCTGCTCAGAACTCATCTCAAGCCCATTCACAACACTCCAACACTGCCCGTCACCTCCATCTTCAGTATTTGGTGACCTACTGTCGTCTCCATCATCAGTATCTGGTGACCACCCGTCGCCTCCATCATCAGTATTTGGTGACCTACTGTCGCCTCCATCATCAGTATCTGGTGACCTACTGTCCCTCCATCATCAGTATCTGGTGACCACCCGTCACTTCCATCATCAGTATCTGGTGACCGCCCGTCGCTCCAACGTCAGTATCTGGTGACCGCTTGTCGCCTCCATCATCATATCTGGTGACCGCTCGTCACCTCCATCATCAGTATCTGGTGACCGCCCGTCGCTCCATCATCAGTATCTGGTGACTGCTCGTCGCCTCCATCATGAGTATCTGGTGACCACCCATCACCTCCATTATCAGTATCTGGTGACCTACTGTCGCCTCCATCATCAGAAATCTCGTGACCACCCGTCGCCTCCATCATCAGTATCTGGTGACCACCCGTCGCCTCCATCATCAGTATCTGGTGACCTACTGTCACCTCCATCATCAGTATCTGGTGACCTACTGTCGCCTCCATCATCAGTATCTGTGACCTACTGTTGCCTCCATCATCAGTATCAGGTGACCGCCCATCGTCTCCATCATCAGTAGATACTGATGATCTTAAACTATTACTGTATATAGATGGGCACTTTCATGCAATTGACTATATACTGTATAATGGAAGTATAGTCATCTAACCGCTCACCTCCGACAGTTGGAGTCGTAGTTTGCGGTGGATCGCTGCTGAGGCTTCATCAACATGGGCCGTGCTCCATATCACAGTGTTCAGGATCTCCGAGGTGGGATAGACGTCTTGCCAGGATTACTGGAAGATACTTTATTGTTATGGAATTAGATCGGTATAAAAACACAAGCTGCTTATCGACTCTTGTAAATTAGGGTAGAGCTTTCTTTGTGTCAAGTATAGTGTACAGTTCCTATAGCGTCTTGTGCTTGGGTTCGAGGAAAACACATGAGACATAGGTTGATATGAAATGACTTGTATTACTTCATACAAGCATGCAGAAAAGGTCACACAGTTTGCATGAACAGAGGCAGGAGAACACAGCAGGCCAGAGTAACTTCAAGCTCTACAATAACTCTCCAAGCAGGTTCAGGATCTCTTCTCTGTACCGTAATTCCTTGCAAACATGGATTCACCAGACAGCAGGTTTCCAAAGTCCAAAAGTGTACCAAAGTTCCTCAGTAGGAATAGCTGGAGTCTAAAATCCTAGGTTTCCAGGAGTCAGGTCACAGGCTGACTGAGGCTTGATTCAGGAGCACTGATTGTTCAGCTGAGGCTGCTTAAGAAGCAAGAGGGAAAGAATCAGGGCGGGAACATGAAAACTGGAAACTCCATATTAACTGAGGGCAAGAGCTGCAGAAAGACAGAAAGCAAAATGGCCGACGGAAAACTGAGTTTCAAGGAACATGTCAAAAGAGACAAAGAACCTTACATTACTCCCCCTTAAGGACAACCTCCGGTTGACCTCAGACCAGGCTGTCAGGTACCTCTGATGAAACTGGCGGAGCAGGCGAGGAGCATTTACATTATTGACTGGTTCCCATGAGTTGTCCTCCACTGGGTAGCCCTGCCATTTAATCAAATATTGCAACTGATTTCTGTACAACCTGGAATCTAGAATCCTTTCCACCATAAATTCTTCCTGACCATCGACCTGCACTGGGTCAGGGCAAGGAGAAGAGCGTCCAGGAAACGTATTGGGTGTTGCAGCCTTTAGTAGGGATACATGAAAGACAGGGTGGATTCTCATAGTTCTGGGCAGTTGAAGACGACAAGCAACAGCACTTATAATCTTACTGATCTTATAAGGTCCAATGTACTTATGTCCCAATTTAGACGATGGAATCTTTATTTTAAGATTTCTGGTTGACAGCCAGACCAAATCTCCTACCTTGAAAGCTGGTGCAGGTTTACGAAATTTATCTGCTGCTTTCTTGTACCTTTCCTGAGCCAATTCTAGATTTTCCTTTAGAAGATCCATATTCTTTTGTAAAGAAGTGATTCTTTCAGCCACTGCCGGCAAGGGCGTATCTATGGGAAATCGAGGAAGAATGTTAGGATGATAACCTAGATTGGAGTAAAAAGGAGACTGCTTAGTGGAGGCGCTCTGAGAGTTATTATAAGAGAACTCAGCCAGTGGAAGTAGATCCACCCAATCATCTTGTAGGTGGCAGATAAAGCAGCGGAGATACTGCTCCAGGGTCTGATTGGTTCGTTCTGTCTGTCCATTAGTCTGGGGATGAAAAGCAGAAGAAAGGTTTACTTTAATGTCCAATGCGGCACAGAAATTTTGCCAAAACCTTGAAGTGAATTGCACCCCTCTATCCGAAATGACCTCATCCGGTACTCCATGTAAGCGAAACACATTCTTAATCATCAAGTCTGATGTCTGTTTTGCAGTGGGTAAGCCGACACAAGGGATAAAATGAGCTGCCTTTGTTAGACGATCAACCACCACTAGAATGGTGTTCTTCCCTTGAGAGGTTGGTAACTCCACAATGAAGTCCATAGAAATGGATCCCCACGGGCGGGACGGGGTGGGAAGAGGTTGTAACAGACCAGTTGGTGAGGAGCGAGGTGTTTTGCATCTTGCACAGACTTCACATGAAGTGACATAGTTTAAAACATCTTTCCTGTAAGTGGGCCACCAAAAGAAACGAGAAAGAAATTCTTGTGTCTTTAGAATTCCCCTATGCCCGGCTATCTTGGAATCGTGGATGAGTTGCAATACTCTCAATCTGACTGTTTCAGGTATATACGTTGTCCTGAATCCACACACCATTCTTAAAGACAAGACTTACGTCCCTTGGGGTTGAGCCAACAAAGAATCCGCATGGTATGCTTCCTTGATGTCCTTAAGTAGGTCTTGATTATGAATCACTCCCAGGAATCTAGAGTCAGGAAGAATAGTCTTAGGAGGAGTAAGTGGACGTGTCTCTGCTGAATGAATCCTAGAGAGTGCATCAGCCTTTCCATTGCGCGATCCTGGTCTATAAGAAATTACAAAATTAAATTGGTTTAGGAAAAGATTCCAGCGAGCCTGGCGAGAGGATCAGGCACTTAGCCGACCTGATAAATTCAAGGTTACGATGGTCTGTCAGGACGACTATTTGCTGTGCAGATCCCTGAAGAAGGTGTCTCCATTCCTTGAAGGCGGCAATAATGGCCAACAATTCTCTATTGCCCACATCGTAGTTCCTCTCAGCCGAAGACAACTGCTGGGAAAAGAAGGCACAGGGATGCAAGACATTCTTCTCACCTGTTCTCTGAGAGAGTATAGCTCCAACGGCACAGTCTGAAGCATCCACCTCTATTATGAAGGCAAGCTCGGGGTTGGGATGTACTAAGATAGGTGCAGTGGTAAATTTATCCTTTAAACAGGAAAATGCTTCCTGAGCTTGCGGGGTCCAGGAGAACCTAGACTGTTTCCGGGTAAGTTGGGTGATAGGTGACACTACCTCAGAGAAATTCCTAATGAAACGTCTATAGAAGTTGGCAAACCCGATGAAGCGCTGCACCTCCTTCACATTTCTAGGAATTGGCCAATCCTTGATGGCTTGGGTCTTGCTTCCATCCATACTAATCCCTTGCGTAGATAGTACATACCCCAGAAATTGAATTTCGGTCCTATGGAATTCACACTTTTCAAGTTTGATGTAGAGATGGTTTTGTCTTAGGCGTTCTAAGACCATTCTCACATGTCCATGATGTTCCTCTGTGGAGTTAGAAAAAATTAGAATATCATCCAGATAAATCACCACAAATGTATCTAGGAGATCCCTGAAGATGTCATTCACCAAGTGTTGGAAAGTGGCTGGGGCGGTACTCAGACCAAAAGGCATAACTAGATATTCGAAGTGTCCATAGCGTGACCTGAATGCAGTCTTCCATTCATCCCCAGGTCTAATACGGACCAAGTTATAGGCCCCACGGAGATCCAGTTTAGAGAAAATTTTGGCGTGCCGCACTCTCTCCAACAACTCAGGGATTAAAGGCAATGGATAACGGTTTCTAATAGTAACCTTATTGAGTTCCCTATAGTCTATGCAGGGTCTCAGAGATCCATCTTTCTTCTTCACAAAGAAGATGGGTGCACCTGCGGGAGATGAAGAGGGGCGTATGAAGCCTTTGGCTAGATTTTCATCTATGTAGTCCTTCAAAGCTTTTAGCTCGGGCCCCGCTAGGGGGTAGATCTTACCAAAAGGTATCTCGGCTCCAGGCAATAATTCGATTGGACAATCATATGGACGGTGAGGAGGAAGCTGATCAGCGTTCTTCTTGTCACATAAATCCACATAGTCCTGGTATACAGCTGGTAGTTCAGGGACTGACATGGTTCCTTTAGGAACAGAGCAAGCTGAAACTCCTTGACTCATCTGTTTCTCCGGAAAGTGTAATTCCTTGGTCTCCCAGTTAATCGTAGGATTCTGCGCCTGCAGCCATGGTAGCCCTAGAATAATGGGAAAGTGGGGAGAAGAGATAAGCATAAAAGACATTTTCTCCTGATGATGATCTTTACCCATAAGGACCCTCAAAGGCTCTGTTTCCTGATCCACTGGTCCAGAGGTCAGCAGGGAGCCATCCACAGTCTCCATCTGTACTGGAGTAGCCTTCTTCACTGAACGTATACCCTGTTTCAGAGCAAAGGAGATATCCATAAAATTTCCACTTGCTCCTGAGTCGATCATAGCAGAGCTAGACACCCAGACTGAGTCCACCCAGAGTTTGATGGAAAGGAAGCAATGAGAATTATTTCTTTTACAACTCAGCTGGGACACCGCTGAGGAAACTTGAAAAATTGCAGCGTTTATACCGTCATTGTCCCCAGAACTAACAGAGTTTAAGTCCGAAAAATCAAGATCTCTTGCAGCAGATCTCTCTGGAGTCTGAGGCTCGGACATGACAGAGCTCCTCTCGCAACACTCACAGTGAATGACTGCTGCAGTAGTCTTACGAGAACGGCTGGGGCAGTTTATAATGAAGTGCCCTGACTTACCACAGTAAAAACATAGATTTTCCTTTATACGATGTTCTTTGCATGCATCACTAACCCGTCTTTGTAAAGAGTCCACCTGCATGGGTTCAGGTTCTGGTTCCCTTGTGATCCTATTCAAAGGTTCCTTAGCTGAGGAGGGAGGTAGGAAAAGGTTAGTGTGATTATTTTCGAACCATCTCTCTTGTCTGCGTTCAGTCAGACGAGCATCAGTACGGATACAATATTTAATAAAGTCACCTAACGCAGTGGGAGGGTCGGCACGAGCAAGTTCATCCTTAATCAGTGGAGACAACCCTTTCCGAAAAATAGATTTTTTGGCGGAAATGTCCCAAGTGGTATCAAGAGCTCATCTCCTGAAATCCAAGGCATATTCGGCTACTGAACGCTTACCTTGGCGCAAAGTTAACATGGCTGCTTCAGCTGTTGCACCTCGATTGGGGGTCATCAAACACCTGCCCCATGGCTGAAATAAAAGCATCAAGGTGATTCAAACAATCATCCTCAGTCTCAATCAGAGGGTTTGCCCACATCAAAGCCTTATTGGTAAGCAACATGATTATAGTAAGCACTTTGGATCGTTCAGTGGGAAATTGTGAAGCATGTGCAGAGAAAAATAGATTGCATTGGTTAATAAATCCCCTGAATTTCTCACGTTCACCGCCAAAACGAAAAGGAGGTAACTTGGGGATCCCAGAACTCGGGGTTATGGCAGGAGCCTGGGCTCGTTCCTCTAGAGCCTCAATCCTGGCTCGTAATTCCTGAGTAGTTTGTCCAAACACTTGCAAATTATGATTAGTGAGGTCCTGTAGGCTTGCAAAACGGGTCTTTATAGTCTGTATATCTGCAAGGATTGTATCAGTCACTCCGCAAAGCTCCTTTATGCGGGCCTCCATCTTCCAGATCTTTTAAGGCAGAAGTGCTGGAAGGAGAAGAGGAAAGGAAAGAAAAAAAAAAAAAAAAACAATAGTGTTTACCTGTGGTAACACTCCAGAGTAACATTTAAGGGAATGCGCTCACCTGGAATGGTTGTGAGAAGTCACAACCACTGTCATCACAGAAGGTATTAAACGGACATCTGATATCCACAGTCACAGCAGACACGGCTTTCCCAGACCCAGCAGACACTAAACATTGGCTCCTGAATCTTGTCAAGTTTAGTGTACAGTTCCTATAGCGTCTTGTGCTTGGGTGCGAGGAAAACACATGAGACATAGGTTGATATGAAATGACTTGTATTACTTCATACAAGCATGCAGAAAAGGTCACACAGTTTGCAGGAACAGAGGCAGGAGAACACAGCAGGCCAGAGTAACTTAAGCTCTACAATAACTCTCCAAGCAGGTTCAGGATCTCTTCTCTGTACCGTAATTCCTCTGCAAACATGGATTCACCAGACAGCAGGTTTCCAAAGTCCAAAAGTGTTCCAAAGTTCCTCAGTAGGAAATAGCTGGAGTCCAAAATCCTAGGTTTCCAGGAGTCAGGTCACAGGCTGACTGAGGCTTGATTCAGGAGCACTGATTGTTCAGCTGAGGCTGCTTAAGAAGCAAGAGGGAGAGAATCAGGGCGGGAACATGAAAACTGGAAACTCCATATTAACTGAGGGCAAGAGCTGCAGAAAGACAGAAAGCAAAATAGCCGACGGAAAACTGAGTTTCAAGGAACATGTCAAAAGAGACAAAGAACCTTACACTTTGATAAGGAAAAGAAGGATCCCTATCACATGTGAAAAAAGTACATGTGATGTGCAATTTTTGGACAAAATTCAAGTTTGTTAATTATCATTTATACTTGAGGTTACAAATTTGTCATATGGGATTCCATGTGATCTGTGATTCCTGCTCTATATTGCATTACCATCTATATTGATTACATTAGTGAGAAAGTCATGTGCCCCTGGTTTGCTGTGGAACATCGGCAGTATTTTCGGAACTATTTTGCAAACCTAATGCTAAAAGGGGTTGTCCGGTACTTTTATATTTATGGCCTATTCTAACTATTGGTCATCAATATCAGAACGCCGGAAGTGTGATACCCGGTATCCTCACCAATCTTCTGTTCCCGTTGCCAGCAGTGGACGAATGCGATCAGTTGCAGAGCGGAACTACACAGCTTCTGTTACTGACTGCATCTTCCGTTAATAACCGTCATCTGTGTAGTGGCCGCAGCAGGGTACTGCAGATCCACCAGTGCGGAACTACACGGCTTCTGTTACAGAGTAGAAATACAGTGTACTGACTGTAGCTTCTGCTACTGACAGTCATCTGTGTTGTGGCCGCAGCAGGGTACTGCAGATCCATCTCTATTCATTTTAATATTGGCAGATGTGCAGTACCTGACCACAGCCACTATACAGTAGATGGAGCTTTGCGGTGCAACTGAGCACATCCAGTGCTTCTACTTTGTACACTCTTTACTTCCAGTGCTGGGGGTGATAAAAGCCGGTGGAGTTCTGCTCCATACGGTCTTTACTCCAGTGCCGGAGGTGATAACCGCCAGTGGAGTTCTGCTCCGTACACTCTATACTTCCGGTGCTGCAGGTGATAACAGCCAGTGGAGTTCTGCTCCTTACACTCTTTACTTCCAGTGCTGCAGGTGATATCAGCCAGTGGAGTTCTGTTCCGTAAACCCTTTTCTTCTGGAGCTGGAGATGATAACAGCTGGTGGAGTTCTGCTCCGTACACTCTTTACTTCTGGTGCTGGAGGAGATAACAGCCGGTGGAGTTCTGCTCCATATACTCTTTACTTCCGGTGCTGGAGGTGATAACAGCCAATGGAGTTCTGCTCCATATACTCTTACTTCCGGTGCTGGAGGTGACAACAGCCAGTGGAGTTCTGCTCCATATACTCTTTCTTTACCTCCAGTGCCGGAGGTGATAATAGCCGGTGGAGTTCTGCTCCTTACACTCTTTACTTCCGGTGCTGGAGGTGATAACAGCTAGTGGAGTTCTGCTCCTTACACTCTTTACTTCCGGGGCAGGAGATGATAACAGCCATTACAGTTCTGCTCCTTACACTCTTTACTTCCGGTGCCGGAGGTGATAATAGCCGGTGGAGTTCTGCTCCTTACACTCTTTACTTCCGGTGCTGGAGGTGATAACAGCCCCTGGAGTTCTGCTCCTTACACTCTTTACTTCCGGTGCTGCAGGTGATAACAGCCAGTGGAGTTTTGCTTCTTACACTCTTTACTTCCGGTGCAGGAGGTTATAACAGCCAGTGGAGTTCTGCTCCTTACACTCTTTACTTCTGGTGCAGGAGATGATAACAGCCATTATAGTTCTGCTCCTTACACTCTTTACTTCCGGTGCCGGAAGTGATAATAGCCGGTGGAGTTCTGCTCCTTACACTCTTTACTTCCGGTGCTGGAGGTGATAACAGCCCCTGGAGTTCTGCTTCTTACACTCTTTACTTCCGGTGCTGCAGGTGATAACAGCCAGTGGAGTTTTGCTTCTTACACTCTTTACTTCCGGTGCAGGAGGTGATAACAGTCGGTGGAGTTCTGCTCCTTACTTCTGGTGCTGGAGGAGATAACAGCCGGTGGAGTGCTGCTCCTTACACTCTTTACTTCCGGTGCTGCAGGTGATAACAGCCGGTGGAGTTTTGCTTCTTAGACTCTTTACTTCCAGTGCAGGATGTGATAACAGCCAATGGAGTTCTGCTGCATATACTCTTTACTTCCGATGCTGGATGAGATAACAGCCAGTGGAGTTCTGCTCCTTACATTCTTTACTTCCGGTGCTGGAGGTGATAACAGCCGGTGGAGTTCTGCTCCTTACACTCTTTACTTCCGGTGCTGGAGATGATAACAGCCTGTGAGTTCTGCTCCTTACACTCTTTACTTCCGGTGCTGGAGGAGATAACGGCCGGTGGAGTTCTGCTCCTTACACTCTTTACTTCCGGTGCTGGAGGAGACAACAGCCGGTGGAGTTCTGCTCCTTACACTCTTTACTTCCAGTGCTGGAGGAGATAACAGCCGGTGGAGTTCTGATCCTTACACTCTTTACTTCTGGTGCTGGAGGTGATAACAGCCGGTGAGTTCTGCTCCTTACACTCTTTACTTCTGGTGCTGTAGGTGATAACAGCCCATGAGTTCTGCTACTTACACTCTTTCCTTCCGGTTCTGGAGGAGATAACAGCCGGTGGAGTTCTGCTCCTTACACTCTTTACTTCCGGTGCTGGAGGAGACAACAGTCGGTGGAGTTCTTCTCCTTACACTCTTTACTTCTGGTGCTGGAGGTGATAACAGCTGGTGGAGTTCTTCTCCTTACATCCTTTACTTCCGTGCTGGAGGAGATAACAGCCCGTGGAGTTCTGCTCCTTACACTCTTTACTTACGGTGCTGCAGGTGATAACAGCCGGTGGAGTTTTGCTTCTTAGACTCTTTACTTCCAGTGCTGGAGGAGACAACAGCCGGTGAGTTCTGCTCCTTACACTCTTTACTTCCAGTGCTGGAGGAGATAACAGCCGGTGGAGTTCTGATCCTTACACTCTTTACTTCCGGTGCTGGAGGTGATAACAGCCGGTGGAGTTCTGCTCCTTACACTCTTTACTTCTGGTGCTGGAGGTGATAACAGCCGGGGGAGTTCTGCTCCTTACACTCTTTACTTCTGGTGCTGGAGGTGATAACAGCCCATGAGTTCTGCTCCTTACACTCTTTCTTTCCGGTTCTGGAGGAGATAACAGCCGGTGGAGTTCTGCTCCTTACACTCTTTACTTCCGGTGCTGGAGGAGACAACAGCCGGTGGAGTTCTTCTCCTTACACTCTTTACTTCTGGTGCTGGAGGAGATAACAGCTGGTGGAGTTCTTCTCCTTACACTCTTTACTTCTGGTGCTGGAGGTGATAACAGCTGGTGGAGTTCTTCTCCTTACATACTTTTCTTCCGGTGCTGGAGGAGATAACAGCCCGTGGAGTTCTGCTCCTTACACTCTTTACTTCCGGTGCTGGAGGTAATAACAGCTGGTGGAGTTCTTCTCCTTACACTCTTTACTTCCGGTGCTGGAGGTGATAACAGCCGGTGGAGTTCTGCTCCTTACACTCTTTACTTCTGGTGCTGGAGGTGATAACAGCCCATGAGTTCTGCTCCTTACACTCTTTACTTCCGGTTCTGGAGGAGATAACAGCTGGTGGAGTTCTGCTCCTTACACTCTTTACTTCAGGTGCTGGAGGAGACAACAGCAGGTGGAGTTCTTCTCCTTACACCCTTTACTTCCGGTGCTGCAGGAGATAACAGCCTGTGGAGTTCTGCTCCTTACACTCTTTACTTCTGGTGCTGGAGGTGATAACAGTCTGTGGAGTTCTTCTCCTTACACTCTTTACTTCCGATGCTGGGGGTGATAACAGCCGGTGGAGTTCTCCCTTACACCCTTTACTTCTGGTGCTGGAGGAGATAACAGCCGGTGGAGTTCTGCTCCTTACACTCTTTACTTCCAGTGCTGGAGGAGATAACAGCCGGTGGAGTTCTGCTCCTTACACTCTTTACTTCCAGTGCTGGAGGAGATAACAGCCGGTGGAGTTCTGCTCCTTACACTCTTTACTTCCAGTGCTGGAGGTGATAACAGCCGGTGGAGTTCTGCTCCTTACACTCTTTACTTCCAGTGCTGGAGGTGATAACAGCCGGTGGAGTTCTGCTCCTTACACTCTTTACTTCTGGTGCTGGAGGTGATAACAGCCGGTGGAGTTCTGCTCCTTACACTCTTTACTTCCGGTGCTGGAGGAGACAACAGCCGGTGGAGTTCTGCTCCTTACACTCTTTACTTCTGGTGCTGGAGGAGATAACAGCCGGTGGAGTTCTTCTCCTTACACTCTTTACTTCTGGTGCTGGAGGTGATAACAGCCAGTGGAGTTCTTCTTCTAAGTCAACCCCATGGACGTACTTGTCACGCTGTCTAATGATATGTATACAATGTCAGTAAACTATTAATACAGGAACAACACTCTATACAACAACTAGTATAGCAACATCAGCATGTAAGTATAGAATAGATTTACCTGACACGATATCTGCTAAACTCAGGGTTAATCTTGAGGACTTGATGAGCTGAAACAGGAAAGAGGTGGACCGGGATCTAACCTGACCCTAAACTGGGGTCCTAACTAATCCCTCACCTTGGAGGTACTGATAATGGTTCAGAGGTCCAAGTCTCCAACCTAACCCTGTCTCCTATCAGACCCTGAACCCTGTAATCAGTCCTAAGAAGGATCCTGACTACCACCAAAGGGATATGGGCTGATCTTAGTGATCTTAGCTAAATACACAGATTAGACATATAAGACAGACAGGATAACACTCGCTTGCATACACACTCAAACACCAAAGGAACATAAATGGTCTGGGAAATAAACTCTAACCAAGTTGAGCTTAGAACAACTAAGGAGCTCACAACTAAAGTCTATACAGATTCATTCCTATCTGTGGTCTGCATGAAGGTTTCACTGGCAACTCCCCAAGCAGACAACCAGGAATTTAAAGGAAACCAATCAACAAATAATCAATTGCAGCCGGGAGAAACTGCACCCAGTCCCAGCACCGAGCACAGACAGAATTAACTCCCTAGCTGCCAAACACAAAGAAACAGCAGCTCAGCTGTGAGAAGTCAAAATGTGCAACCGCGACGATCTTCGTGGCAATGCACACATGACAGTACCCCCCTTCTACGAGGGGCCTCCGGACCCTCAGGGCCAGGCCTGCCCGGGTGAGTTCTGTGGAAGGTCCGAACCAAACGATCTGCGTTAACATCAGACGCAGGGACCCACGTCCTCTCCTCTGGACCATACCCCTTCCAATGCACCAAGTACTGAAGGGACCGGCGATTCAGACGTGAGTCAATGATCTTTGATACTTGAAATTCCAAGTTACCATTGACCAACACAGGAGGAGGAGGTAGAGGTGACGGTATGACTGGTGCCACATACCTTTTAAGTAATGACTTGTGGAACACATTATGAATTTTAAACGTAGAAGGAAGTTCCAGACGAAATGCCACAGGATTAATTATGGAACTGATCCTGTACGGCCCGATGAATCTGGGACCCAGTTTCCAGGAGGGCACTTTAAGTTTTATATTCCTGGTAGACAACCATACCAGATCGTTCACATTCAGATCTGGACCAGAAACTCTCCTCCTATCAGCCATACGTTTGTAACGGTTCCCCATCGCACTCAGATTATTCAATACACCTCTCCACACAGAAGCAAGTGACGACGAGAAACGCTCCTCCTCAGGAACCCCAGAAGGGCCCCCCCCATTGAAAGTACAAAACTGGGGATGAAAACCATATGCCCCAAAAAACGGGGACTTACCAGTGGACTCGCTCCGCCTGTTGTTAAGAGCGAACTCTGCCAGAGGCAAGAAAGAAGACCAGTCCTCTTGGTTCTCTGAGACAAAACACCGGAGATATGTCTCTAAGCTCTGATTCAGACGCTCTGTCTGACCATTGGTCTGCGGATGAAAAGCCGAGGAAAATGACAATTGCATCCCCCGACGTAAACAAAATGCCCTCCAAAATTTGGACACAAACTGAGACCCCCTATCTGACACCACATCAGAAGGCAACCCATGAAGTCTAACGATCTCCCTAATGAACACCTGCGCCAGAGTTTTAGCATTAGGGAGTGCAGGAAGAGCAACGAAATGTGCCATCTTACTGAACCTGTCAACAACCACCAGTATGACAGTATTCCCTGACGACGGAGGAAGGTCCGTAATGAAGTCCATAGATAAATGAGTCCATGGACGCTCCGGAAGTTTCAAGGGTAAAAGGGTCCCAGACGGACGGGTATGAGGGGTTTTAGAGCGAGCACACACCCCACATGACGCGACAAAAGTTATAACATCTTTATTAGCATTAGGCCACCAAAACCGGCGAGAAAGGAGATCTAAAGTAGCCTTACTCCCTGGATGTCCTGCTAGAGCAGAATTATGATGTGCCTCAATAACCTTTTGTCTCAACAGATTTGGGACAAACAGTCTCCCTGGAGGTCCTGCAGGGGCGTCCCCCTGAGCCTCTAACACCTCCTCCTCAAGCTCAGAAAATACAGCCGACACTACCACCCCCTCCTGAAGGATAGGACTCGGGTCATCCATTTTCCCGGCCCCTGGGAAACTGCGAGACAAGGCATCAGCCTTTACATTCTTAGACCCCGGGCGATAAGTGACAACAAAATTAAACCTGGTAAAAAACAACGACCATCGAGCTTGTCTGGAATTCAGACGCTTAGCGGATTCCAAATACAGCAGGTTCTTGTGATCAGTAATGACGGTGACCGGGTGGACTGCCCCCTCCAAAAAGTGACGCCATTCTTCAAAAGCTAACTTAATGGCCAAAAGTTCCCTATTGCCGATATCATAATTCCTTTCGGCGGACGACAATTTCTTAGAAAAGAAAGCGCACGGATGCCATTTACCAGGGGACGGACCCTGGGACAATATAGCACCCACCCCTACGTCAGACGCATCCACCTCCACAATGAACGGCTGAGATGCATCTGGTTGGATGAGAACGGGTGCCGAAGCAAAACATTTCTTCAAAGAGGAAAAGGCTTGGCAAGCTTTGTCCGACCATTTAGAAAAATCCGTCCCTTTTCTTGTCATGTCAGTGAGAGGTTTGACGACAGATGAGAAATTACAAATAAATTTCCGGTAGTAGTTAGCAAACCCCAAAAAACGCTGCAGAGCCTTAAGATCCCCTGGCTGATCCCATTCAAGCACTGCTCTCACCTTTTCAGGGTCCATACGGAAACCGGAGGCTGACACCAAAAAACCCAAAAACTGAAGTTCCTGTACGGCAAATACACACTTCTCAGTTTGGCGTATAATTTATTGTCTCGCAAGATCTGCAACACCTGTCTCACATGCTCCTGATGAGACACAAGATCTGGCGAGTAAATTAAAATGTCGTCCAAATATACAACCACAAACAGCCCCACAAGGTGACGAAAAATGTCATTAACAAAATGTTGGAATACTGCTGGTGCAGTAGTCAGACCAAAAGGCATGACTAGGTTCTCATAATGTCCCTCCGGCGTGTTAAACGCCGTTTTCCACTCATCCCCCTCTTTTATCCTAATCAGATTATACGCCCCCCTGAGATCCAATTTAGAAAACCATTTGGCGCCAACAATTTGATTGAAGAGATCAGGAATAAGAGGGAGTGGATACGGATCTCGAACAGTAATCCGATTAAGTTCGCGGAAATCCAAGCAAGGGCGTAGGCCTCCATCTTTCTTCTTCACAAAGAAGAACCCCGCGGCTACTGGGGAAGATGAAGGTCTAATATGCCCTTTGGCCAGACTTTCAGAAATATAATCTTTCATAGCCTGCCTCTCAGGACCAGAAAGATTATACAACCTAGCTTTAGGCAACTTAGCATCAGGAAGGAGATTAATAGAGCAGTCATACACGCGATGAGGAGGCAACTCCTGACACCCCTCCTCAGAGAAAACATCCCCAAAATCCTCCAAAAAAGGAGGCAATGTACTAGGCACGACCGCACTGATGACTGTGTTCATGCAGTTGCTTTTGCAAAACTCACCCCATTGGCTTATTTCTCTGGACTGCCAATTAATCACAGGGTTATGTTTAACCAACCAAGGAAGTCCCAACACAATGGGAGTAGGTAGACCCTCCAACA
The DNA here is from genome assembly GCA_033576555.1 of Oophaga sylvatica. Taxonomy (NCBI): domain Eukaryota; kingdom Metazoa; phylum Chordata; class Amphibia; order Anura; family Dendrobatidae; genus Oophaga; species Oophaga sylvatica. Next base: position 584,034 of record JARQOD010000004.1, on the reverse strand, counting down.
CATAGCAAGATAATTGTTCCCTATGTATTGCCCCTACCCGAAGGTCAATGTTATGAACCTCATGAACAAAGCTACCTTGGCCGAGAGGCCTGGCGTCAATGGAGAATATAGGGATCGGTTTGACCAATACACTCAGATGCATACCTTGAGCCTGAGCAAACTGAGCGTCAACCAGATTAGCCCCGGACCCACTATCAAGAAGAACAGAAAATCTCTCCACTCTCGTACCAACTACCACCTCCACTGGTACAAGGAACTGAGAAGAACTGGCGGATGAAATACATACTCCCAGGTTGTCGTCCACCACACAACCTGGGATTAACAGTTTTCCGGCGACTTTTGGCTCAACAAGGCACGGGATGGACATTCTCCAACAAAATGTCCCTCTTTCCCGCAGAAAAAACATCTTCTAGTCCTGCGGCGTACCGCCAATCCCCTCCTATGAAATGATGTCCCTCCCAACTGCATAGGCTCATCCGAACAGACAAGGGGAACCTCAACATAAGGGACTTTAGTGGTAGGTGGAGAAACAACAGGGAGTGGGGTTACCTCACCCCTCTCCCGAAGCCGTCTATCAGTACGGATAGCTAAGGCCATAGCAGCCTCCAGAGAAGGAGGAGACTCATACTGAGCCAAAACGTCTTTTAATTTATCAGAAAGCCCATGACAAAACTGGCTCCTAAGAGCTGGGTCATTCCACTGAGTATCTGTGGCCCATCTACGAAACTCAGAAGCAAATTCCTCTGCCGGACGATCTCCCTGCTGTATCTTACGTAATTTTGTCTCAGCAAGAGAGACCCGATCTGGGTCATCATATACCAATCCCAGGGCAGTAAAAAATTGATCTACAGACAGTAGAGCCGGGGATCCCGGAGGAAGGGAAAATGCCCAGGATTGAGGATCCCCTTGCAGAAGTGAGATAACAATTCCCACTCTCTGCTCCTCACTCCCTGATGATCGAGGCCGAAGCCGAAAATACAATTTACATGCCTCCCGGAAGGTGAAAAATTTGTCTCGCCCACCAGTGAACCTGTCCGGGAGAGCAACCTTAGGTTCAACTCTGGTTTGCTCCAGGGGAGACAAAACTTTGGACTTAATGTCCGTCAGCTCCATGGATAATCCCTGCAACTGCAGAGCCAGCTGGGCTACTGGATCCATGGTAACTGGAGATAATTTTTATGGCCAGTGAAAATGTCACGCTGTCTAATGATATGTATACAATGTCAGTAAACTATTAATACAGGAACAACACTCTATACAACAACTAGTATAGCAACATCAGCATGTAAGTATAGAATAGATTTACCTGACACGATATCTGCTGAACTCAGGGTTAATCTTGAGGACTTGATGAGCTGAAACAGGAAAGAGGTGGACCGGGATCTAACCTGACCCTAAACTGGGGTCCTAACTAATCCCTCACCTTGGAGGTACTGATAATGGTTCAGAGGTCCAAGTCTCCAACCTAACCTTGTCTCCTATCAGACCCTGAACCCTGTAATCAGTCCTAAGAAGGATCCTGACTACCACCAAAGGGATATGGGCTGATCTTAGCTAAATACACAGATTAGACATATAAGACAGACAGGATAACACTCGCTTGCATACACACACAAACACCAAAGGAACATAAATGGTCTGGGAAATAAACTCTAACCAAGTTGAGCTTAGAACAACTAAGGAGCTCACAACTAAAGTCTATACAGATTCATTCCTATCTGTGGTCTGCATGAAGGTTTCACTGGCAACTCCCCAAGCAGACAACCAGGAATTTAAAGGAAACCAATCAACAAATAATCAATTGCAGCCGGGAGAAACTGCACCCAGTCCCAGCACCGAGCACAGACAGAATTAACTCCCTAGCTGCCAAACACAAAGAAACAGCAGCTCAGCTGTGAGAAGTCAAAATGTGCAACCGCGACGATCTTCGTGGCAATGCACACATGACAGTACTATGCTGAACATTACCACAAAGAATTAATGGATAGGACTTTTCCGTCATCTCTGTTCAGGTTCTCGCACAACTTTTCGTAGCAGAGTATGGATCATTCTCAAAAGCAAAGGGCAAATGTTTTTTGGAGAAGGAAATGGTTCCTAGCAGGAAGGTCTGTGTTTATGTGGAAAAAGAGGATCATGCCGTCATGTAGTCAATTTTGCCTGATTTTTCAAGTAATTTTCTTCTCGTTTATGTCAATAAATCCTGAACTTGTATAAACTTGATACGTGCAATAAACCTGCAGACAGCGGCGAGCGGGCGAATGTGTCTCCAGAACGTGCCGCCTTCTTTACCATTGACAGATCATGTAAATCTGTCAGAAATGGGTGGACTTTTCCCAGTTAATTGCAGCCCCCTCTGGATCCGATAATTTCAGTGATTTACCTCTCGTGTCTAGGATGGTGCTGACATGTGAGGAGGCTGGGATTTTCTCTTCCAGTGAGTCCATAGTGTGAGGAAGTTACATCGACGACATCCCTCAGAAGGCTCCGCACCAACGATTTCTGTCAGATGCACCTTTCGTGTCGTCTGCCCTTTTCTTCTCGTATTTAGTTCGTTCCATGTCACATTTGTGTTCTCACACTTTACATTATCCTTATGAGTCCACACACACACACACAAAAAAGAAAAGTCAGTCCTGACCGTTTTTTTTCTGGCTTTCTGACAACATTAACTTATGTTAGGAAAGTCTGAAGCTGCACAGGATCATAAATTACCGAATGAAGTTACAATTCGAGAGCTGGATAGGAAAATATTCAGGAGCTTTTCTCTGCTTGTTTTTACCTTTTATGATGCAATCAGTGCACAATTAATGGTATCACCGATGGCATTTACTGGGAGCAAAGCAAGTAAATAAAGTCCAAAATGAGAGCTGGATCCAGGACACCGTTACAGAACGGCGTGGAAGGAGCCAGCAAGTTTTTTTTCTATGTCTTATGTAATAAAGTCAAATCTGCAACCCAAGAATACAATACACCTAAGGGTGCGTTCACATTACATGACGACCACCTTTTGAGCCACATGTTAGCTGATCGCTAATACGATAGTTCTGCCTGCCATCTTTGTTTTCGGCAGCTCTTGTCCTGTTTATAAGGTGCAACACATGAGCCAACAACAATTTGGAAATAGGCAGAAGTGAATACGTGAATAATCTACACTGACACAAGTGTACGATAAAAGAGCAGTGTGATGTAAAACCCAGCGAGAGGCAGGCAGTATAACAACGACCAGAGTAAGGCTGCTTTCACACTTCAGGCTTTTTGAATCAGGCGCGATCCGGCGTGTTTTTAAAAAAACGGATCCGGTAGCGGATCCGTTTTTTTTAGCATTGACTTACATTAGCGCCGGATCGCGCCTGATGTCACTGCGTTGCATCCGTTTTTTGCCGGATCCGTCGGAATTGTACATTCCGGCGGCCGGACAAGACGCTTGCTGCAACGTTTTTTTTTTTTCCGGAGCCGCCTGACAGTGCCTGAATCGGCACTTCAGGCGGCCGGAAACAATGGAAACCTATGGCGCCGGACCAGTGCTTTGACAAATCCGTCAGAAAACTGATCCGGAGTCCAATCTCTCTCTCTCTCTCTCTCTCTCTCTCCCTCTCTCTCTCTCTCTCTCTCTCTCTCTCTCCCTCCTTGGTCCAGACATTCAAGCCTGCATTTTCAACATGGAAATTTTATATTTCCGAGTTGAAAAGGTCAGGACGGATCAAGCAAAAAAAATAATCAGTTGCATCAGTTTTTTAAAATCAGCGCCGGATCCGTCCTATCAGGCATAGGACGGATTATGCCTGATTCAAAAAAACTGATGTGTGAAAGTAGCCTAAACAAGAAAAAGCAGTGCACAAAGGTAAATACAAACAAGAAGCAGTTTGTACGTTTCGCCTCTAGCTTCATCAAGGGGAATGTCCTACAGTGTCCTAAAGAGAATGATGACTTTCTTTTTAAAGGGAATCTGTCATCAAGTTTATGCTATTTAATCGGAGAGGAGCATAATGAAGGGGCAGAGACCCTGATTCCAGGGATGTGTCACTTGCTCAGCAGCGTGCAGTAGTTTCAATACAATCAGTGTTTTATACGCAGGACTAGGTGTCATGTGCCAGGCAGTCCAGCTAATCTGTGTAACCCCATCACTGATTGGCAGTTTTCTGACGGTGTGCACAGGAAGCTGCCAATCAGAGATGTGGGCGAAGTTATACAGAGCTCAGCATTCCTAGCACTGCTACATTTACAACTGAGAAAAAGGAGATTCCATCAAAACTGCACCAAGCAGCCCAGTAAGTGACACATTTTAGCCCCTACATTATACTGCTCTTATATTACATAGCAAAACTTGCTGATACATTTCCTTTAAATTCCTCCAGATTTATCTAAATAAAGGAATGTACTAGGATTATAGGAACTAACTAGGTGGACCCCACGAAGGACAGCATGATATCAAGGCAACTAAATAATTATAACTGTCACTGCTCCTACAGTAAAGAATCCATAATCTCACTGCTCCAACAGTAAAGAATCCATAATCTCACTGCTCCTACAGTAAATAATTCATAATCTCACTGCTCTTCAGGAAATAATCCATAGTCTCACTGCTCCTACAGTAAATAATCCATAATCTCACTGCTCCTACAGTAAATAATCCATAATCTCACTGCTTTTACAGTAAAGAATCCATAGTCTCACTGCTCCTACAGTAAATAATTAATAATCTCACTGCTCTTACAGTAAAGAATCCATAATCTCACTACTCCTACAGTAAAAATCCATAATCTCACTGCTTTTAGAGTAAATAATCCATAATTTTACTGCTGTTACAGTAAAGAATCCATAATCTCACTGCTCTTACAGTAAATAATCCATAATCTCACTACTCCTACAGTAAAGAATCCATAATCTCACTGCTTTTACAGTAAAGAATCCATAATCTCATTGCTTTTACAGTAAAGAATCCATAATCTCACTGCTCTTACAGTAAAGAATCCATAATCTCACTGCTCTTACAGTAAAGAATCCATAATCTCACTGCTCTTACAGTAAATAATCCATAATCTCACTGCTCGTACAGTAAAGAATCCATAATCTCACTGCTCTTACAGTAAAGAATCCATAATCTCACTGCTCTTACAGTAAAATGTAATCCATAATCTCACTGCTCTTACAGTAAAGAATCCATAATTTCACTGCTTTTAGAGTAAAGAATCCATAATCTCATTAGCCAAAAATTAAACTCCCCTCTCAGGATTACATCACCAGTCTTTATTTAACATTTTCTTAAGTAGATCATGAAGTGCAGTGGGCACGACTTGTGAAGTTTGCCGACATTGGCGCAATTCTTAGCTTTTGAAGATACAGCGTAGCGCACGGCCCGACTGTGACCATATACAGTTCTATCTCCAGTTGGATAAACAATTTTTCCCTCATAACCAGAAATGATCATTGTTCCAGCTCCGCGCTTAGATAATTATGCAATTAAGTCACCGAGTCTAACACTAAACATTGGCGTGACATTAACAGCGTCATTTTTGTTCTACATTCCTCCATTACCACCGAGCCTCTGGCCGCCTTCCACCGTCTTGGCACTATCACACTTAAACTATTTTAGATTTAAGAATAAGAAGTGAAACTCTAGTCGCGTCTCATCTGACCACCCTTACCGATTCCTACATTATTTCACGTACGACCCCAAAGTGATCATCATTCACGGTAATTAACGGCCGCGTGCTGATGAGCTGCAAACAAATTCAAGCGTTTCAATGTAAACATCTTGGAACGTGGACACACCGGCGGCAAATAAGGAGACAGGCAATTATGCAGACCAGGTGTGTTGATGAACCGGAGTGCAAACATCGAGGAACGCGTGCCCAATCCGGTCTGCATTCCACAACGCACATTCTGTTACTATATTCAACTAAAATGGATTTACTATCTTCTGCCAAGTCTGCTAATGGCCTCGGCTCGAGTGGTCTTGTCTACAACAGGCAGCGAGACGCATTTTTTTCTCATAGCCACACTACGCTATTGTTTAACTGTGTGTCCAATCCATAGATAATCCCTGCTTTCCCTGAAATGGGAGAAAAGTTATTAATTATTATGTGAAGAAAGTGTCTCATTCTGTAAATCATGTAAAAACAGATAGTGCCACTTCCTAGCCTCTTCCTGTAAATGCTATAGGTACTGCCTCTTTGCCTTTCTTTGAAAATGATCTAGGTACAGATCATACTGCTTTTTATGTTTCCCTGTAAATTATCTTGACTTAGACAGTACTGCTTTCCTATTTATCCCTGTAAATAGCTTTGGCTCAGAAAGTACTGCCTTCTAGTCTTTACCTGAATATTACAGGGAACCTGTCATGTTGAAAACAGTATCCGATCTGCACACAGAATGTAGAAAAGAAAGAAAAGTTTCAATAAATCTTGTATATTAGTCATTGAAATCACTGACGTTTGTATGGATATTGTTAGGGGCCCACATGATGGTGGATTCACTAATCTGCAGTGTAATCACGAGAACCAAAGGCGATGGCATAGCGGAACAGATGGCATGTTTGACAGCGAAGACGAGCTTGGGGTGAGCTGCATGGTAGGCATGTGGAGCAGGATGCACCAAAAGCACAGAGCCAGGGGGAAGTCAAACACAGTGAACTGAAGAATTATAGGCAGTCTAGAAATTGCTATGGCATAATGTTCAGCAAAAAGCTCGTTAACTTACAGCAGACGAATGGTTAACCAGCAAACAATGCAGAGGTGAAGAGGAAAACTTGTTTATAGAGAAGGGAGTGTGTTTGAAGTGTGAAGAACTTGAGATAACAGTTCAATAGGCTTACAGCTGATGAAGGGTTAAACAACAGGTCTGAGCCAGGAAGTAGATGCAAGGCACAGATTACTAAGCACAGTGCTAAGTCAAATCTCACACACAAATGTGGGTCTAAATCGGCCTTTAAAGGCTTTGGGTGATTAATTATATATTCACAGGCAACTTGTGAAACTTGATGTGGAGCACAGAAAAAGACAGCAAACATAGGGGAAGGAAGCAAAGCCCGGCACTGGAGTCAAGACAGGTGTGTAACACATGAGTCGAGATGGCGTTCCTGTTAAGTGATTGTCATTCTTCCCTGGATGACTGTGATGCAGAGATAGCAGTCAGTCATTGAGTATGACCATACACTGGACTCATATGCATACACACACCAGAGATTTTAATAAATAAAATACAAATTATGCTGAATCTTTTCCAACAAACCTGATTCTACGTGGCTTCGTCTTCTCTATAACATGCTGTCCACAAATCAGGCATCATGTACATTGTGACAGGTTCCCTTAGCTGTACATGTTAATTCCTCACTGTTTCTATAAACATTGCAAGCACCTATAAACCATGTACGCTCAGATAGTACTACCTCCTTGTCTTTTTCCATAAATAATGTAAACGGCAAATATTACTGCCTTTACATTTTCCTGGTAAAACACATAACTATAGAAAGTAATGTCTCCCTATATTTTTCTGTAAACAATGAAAGCAAAGATAGTACTAACTCACCAACTGTAAGCACAGGTTGTACTGCTTCCCTCTCTTCCCGAAAATTACGTAGGTACGGATAGTACTCTCTCCTCTAAATGATGCAGGCGTGTGTAGTGCTGCCTCACTGTCTCTCCTGATAAGTTATGTAGCTAATACTGCCTCCCTGTTTTTTACTGTAAATACTGTAATCTAGATGCAGAGAGTACTGCCTCCCTGTTTTTTACTGTAAATACTGTAATCTAGATGCAGAGAGTACTGCCTCCCTGTTTTTTACTGTAAATACTGTAATCTAGATGCAGAGAGTACTGCCTCCTGTTTTTTACTGTAAATACTGTAATCTAGATACAGAGAGTACTGCCTCCCTGTTTTTTACTGTAAATACTGTAATCTAGATGCAGAGAGTACTGCCTCACTGTTTTTTACTGTAAATACTGTAATCTAGATGCAGAGAGTACTGCCTCACTGTTTTTTACTGTAAATACTGTAATCTAGATACAGAGAGTACTGCCTCCCTGTTTTTTACTGTAAATACTGTAATCTAGATGCAGAGTACTGCCTCACTGTTTTTTACTGTAAATACTGTAATCTAGATACAGAGAGTACTGCCTCCTGTTTTTTACTGTAAATACTGTAATCTAGATACAGAGAGTACTGCCTCACTGTTTTTTACTGTAAATACTGTAATCTAGATACAGAGAGTACTGCCTCCCTGTTTTTTACTGTAAATACTGTAATCTAGATGCAGAGTACTGCCTCCCTGTTTTTTACTGTAAATACTGTAATCTAGATGCAGAGTACTGCCTCCCTGTTTTTTACTGTAAATACTGTAATCTAGATGCAGAGTACTGCCTCCCTGTTTTTTACTGTAAATCTGTAATCTAGATGCAGAGTACTGCCTCCCTGTTTTTTACTGTAAATACTGTAATCTAGAGCAGAGAGTACTGCCTCCCTGTTTTTTACTGTAAATACTGTAATCTAGATACAGAGAGTACTGCCTCCCTGTTTTTTACTGTAAATACTGTAATCTAGATACAGAGTACTGCCTCCCTGTTTTTTTTGTAAATACTGTAATCTAAGCACAGATATTACTGCCTCCCTCTCTTTTTTCAAAATACTATAATCTAAGTACAGATAGTACTGCCTCCCTGTCTTTTTTTATAAATAATGTAATGTAAGTACAGATAGTACTGCCTCCCTGACCTTTTTTTTTTATAAATACTGTAATCTAAGTACAGATAGTACTGCCTCCATGCTTTTTTATGTAAATACTGTAGTATAAAGACAGATAGTACTGCTTCTCTGGCTGTTTTTGTAAATACAGTACTCTCAATACAGACAGTACTGCCTCCCTGTTTTTTTCTGTAATAAATATATTATAAGCACAGATACTACTGCTTCCTTGTTTCTTTTGGTAATTGATAGGTACAGATAGTACAACCCCTGTCTGTTGTTGTATTGTCCAAGTGAAGGTCCACTGAATGGGAGTCATGGAAAAGGATGAAGACATTAGACTAATATCAGTCGCATCGGCCGATATCGGCAGGATTGGCTGACGATCTTATGTGTATGAGGGCGTTGGACAAGTGATTGTTGGGGAAGACACCGATTGCTTTGTTCTCTCTGAGATATATCACCAACAGAGATACAACTTTCTCATAGGGAACACAGAGGGCGCTCCTCTATGGGATAGACAGCTGAGATAGCTGCCTGATTAACGACAGATCGAAGCATTGTTCGGCCAACAGCTATGGGGTTTCTACAAGCTGTTCCTCTGTCTTACAGTCCATAGGCTTCCCCTTAATCATGTCACCACAGGAAAACTAGACTTTCCAAACCACATGACCCCACTAGTGTCTTCACGCAGGGCACAACCTCGCTGGTCATCAGGGCATTTGTGCCCCTATATGGAGACAGGAGGTAATGAGCATGGCGGCTGCTGAGTTCTCCGGTGTTTTCAGCCGGCGATACGTGTCCTGGTCATTGTTATTTGTGATGTCTCATTTTTAGTCTGTATATATCTTCAAACCTTTTGTAGCTTCGGTATGTTCCGGAATTCCTTCACAATGTACTTTAAGATACTTAGGAACACTGACAAATAAATGTCTCACGGTTAAGACTAGAAAATTGATGAGTTTATCTTTGGTGACTTCCAGAAGTCTTCAGATTAGTTCCTGTCTTGTCTGTGGCATTCATTAACAGGGAAGATGTTTAATTCAAGGTTTCTCAATGTGTCTCTCCTTTATACTGGTTCAAGCTGATGACATTGCTGCGGTATCCCTTCACAGACATGCACCTCGACGATTTGATTTCTTTTTTATTGGTCTTCTATGGGTATAACATTAACATTGGGCATATTTCACCAATATCCTAATAATCCTCCATATCCTCCAGAGCTGCATTCAGAATTCTGCTGATGGCGACATAAAGTTTTCCCAAAAATCACTATGACCCCTCATACACTGGCATGTAAAAGTTTGGGCAGACCTTAATTAGCCTGTTATGGCTTGTTCACTATTATCCTTAGGAAAGGCCGGGTGATGCAAATTTCCCAGCTTTATAAAAACCCAGCCTCTTCTAACCTTGTGCCAAAAACCAGCAGCCATGGATTCTTCTAAGCACCTGCCTGGCACTCCGACACTGAAAATGGTGGAGGCTCACAAAGCATGAGAAGGCTTTAAGAAGATCGCAAAGCGTTTTCAAGTTGTCCTTTCCACAGCTCAAAATGTAATTAAGAAATAGCAGTTACAAGGAACAGTGGAGGTCAAGATAAGTCTGGAAGACCAAGCAAAATTTCTGTGAGAGCTGCTCGTAGGATGGCTAGAGAAGTAAATCAGAACCCCTGCTTGACTGCAAAAGACATTCAGAAAGATTTAGCAGACTCTGGAGTTGTGGTACCTTGTTCTACTGTTCAGAGACACCCGCACAAATATGGCCTTCATGGAAGAGTCATCAGAAGAAAACCTCTCCTGCGTCCTCACCATAAAATTCAGTGTCAGAAGTATGCAAAAGAAGATCTCAAGCCTGATGCATGTTGGGAACAAGTTCTGTGGACCGATGAGGTTAAAATAGACTCTTTGGTCACAATGATCAAAAGTATGTGTGTAGAATAAAGGGCATAGAATTTCAGGAAAAGAACATCTCGCCAACCATTAAGCATGGGGGAAGATCAATCATTTGGGGTTGTTTGCAGCCAATGACACGGGGAACATTTCATGAGTAGAGGGAAAAATGGATTCAATGAAATTTCAGCAAATTCTTGATGCAAACATAACACCATCTGTAAAAAACTGAAGGTGAAAAGAGGAAGAGGATGGCTTCTATACATGGATAATGATCCTAAACACACATCACAATCCACACTAGACGACCTCAAAAGGCACAAGCTGAAGGTTTTACAATGTCCCTCACAGTCCCCTGATCTAAACATCACTGAAAATTTGTGGCGAGACCTCAAAATAGAAGAGGAAGCAAGAAGTCCCAGGAATCTCACAGAATGGGAGGAATTCTCCAAGGAAGAATGGAGGGAAATCCCTCAAACAAAAACTGAAAGACTCTTGTCTGGCTACAAAAAGCGTTTACAAGCTGCAATACTTTCAAATGGGGGTGCTGCCAGATACTAACCATGCAGGATGCCCAAACTTTTGCATCAGCTCATTTTCCTTTTTGTAATTTTTCAAATGTAAAAGATGACAATATATAAATATTTTTGCCTAAAATACAAAAGAAATGTGTCATCTGTAACTTTAGGCCCTTTAGATCATTTCATCTTTAACTTGCTTAACTGTTCACAATAGCAGAAATTTTTACCGGGGGGTGCCCAAACTTTTATATGTCACTGTACACATAAATCCCTGGAACCCCACCTAACACTAGAATAGAAGGTCCGTGTTCCTGTTCCTTCTAACAATGGTAGGAGATTGGATTGAACCTGTTCTCTTGTCATCTCCTGGATAAATGTGCTGGCTTCCTGGTGGGTCAGTCAAGCCTGTAGAAGAGGGGTCCCTACAGGCACCGGGACTTGACAGTGACAACAACCTCTGTGGCCTGTTGCAAAACTACAAGTTCTGACAGCTTGTATTCTGAGGGAACATTGTGCACAAAGCCAGCCATACACAGAGGGCTGTCGGCTAAAGGAAGCTTTGGACGACCGTTCCACCGACGGCCATCTTGGCTGTTACTCCCATTCACAGAATGCTTGCTTGGGCAAACGCTCTTGTCTTGTGTTCTCTATGAGACACTTGCCGACTGACATCAACTTATCTCCAGCGGGATAAAGTGATCAGCAATCGAAAATCGGTCTCCAATTACTTTTTAATGCCAACCTGACACTGATCGCAACTAATGAAAATCCGGAAGTTGGGAATTGACAACACGCTGGACTATTCTGCTGCCATTCAACTTCTCGTGGGGCGATTTGTGTCTTAGCTGCTGGTGACTGTCAATTCTGATCTACAGCTACGACCCCAGGGAGTGCATTACTGAATGGTGGCTGGCATCATATGTCTTAAGACACCCATACGTCGGTAGAACCCATTGATATCTACAGGACTGGCCACCAGTGATTGACGACTATCGAGAAAAGGATCTGGCATTTCCAATTTCTCAATGACAATTTTTTTGCTCTCGGTGAGATAACAAGCCGCCAGCAGAGGTGTCCGGCATTGGAGAACACAGGAACATATGACTCGGAAGAGATAACGTTTATCTGAACCACTGTTTGGCCAACAGCTATCTCTTATGTTTGGGGTGCTCTATAGCAGGGTTCCCCAACTCCAGTCCTCAAGGCCCACCAACAGGTCATGTTTTCAGGATTTCCTTTGTATTGGACAGGTGATGCAATTATCACCTGGGCAATAGTAAGGAAATCCTGAAAACATGACCTGTTGGTGGGCCTTGAGGACTGGAGTTGGGGAACCCTGCTCTATAGGACACCTCATTATCGGAAGCAGGTTTAAAGCCATATGACTGACCAGTGACACCAAGATCAGAGCCATGTGATGGGCAGAAACTGGCTGACTACATACGTCCCTGACCAGATGACAACTCCCAGAATGACCGCAGGTCTCCTGACCTCAACTGCCAGTGTCATATGTGCCTATAAGGGTAGATGGAGTCAGAAACCATTATTGCTTTGCAGGTGGCAGTGGCCCCCTTTACTTCTTGGCCCCGGTTGCACCCATGTTAATGTCCGCCCCTGACTACATCCAACCATGGCTCATTCATAATCCTCCAATATTATAGCACTGCCAAAGCCTCGAAATCTGCTTTCCAGGATATGTTGTGAAGGTTTCGTTGGCACCCAACTTTGAGGCATACAGCAAGCAGAGATACTAAAAATAGTTATTGTTTGAAACAAAGCAAGAAGGTTGCAGAACTTTTCCTTATGCAGCGATTACTTTTTCGATAAAACTGAAACCGGAGCGCCCCTTTAATTTCCGCTCCCAGTGACCCTGCACGGTATGGATTTATCACATTCCTCTCTGGGCATCGGGACGTTCAGGACGTTAGTGTTATTTCATGGTTAGTGGCAGGATTAGGGTTCAGGTTATTCCCAGAATGCGGCTGGTCCGGTTCCAGTCCACTTTCCGGCATTGTACTGGCATTGTGTCCTGCGGTGTAATGTAACGAGCGCCGGATCGGACGACGGCCGCTAAATAGACTCAGGTGCGCACATTCTTCTTTTTCACATTTTATAGCTGCTATTTAGTCCACAGTCACACTTCATAAAACGCCAGATTCACTGCTTTAACTATCATGACTTATTACATGTTCTTGTTTTTGCTTGTGAATTTTTTCTGCTCCATGTACAAGCGCCATGAGTGTAGACTTACATATAGTGACTTGTATATATGGGGCACTGAACCATCAGTGATAACCTGTTCAATTGTTAAGGAGTGTCAGTGTTCTCGGCAGCATAAGTTAGAAGGGTTATACAAAGCTCTTTACAATAAAGACAGGGGAGAAAGAATCCAGAGACTCGTGGAGGGCAGAGAAAATAAGTTGTAGGTAAGGAAGAAAGCATGTAGAGATGTAGAGAGGAAATAGGTGCAGAATAGAAGCTGTGCTAATATATCAGCTAGTAGAGACAGCAGCAACTCAAATTCACATAGAGCCTGTATTACTGGAAAAGACGCTCCCATTGGAGAAAAATCTGAAACATGGATCAGACAGCAAACTTCATATCTAGGAGTCTGAAAATGAATGAAGATTGCAGCCCAAAACTGGATAAAATGCACACAATTTTGGAAATTTCCACTGGGAACAGCTGTGGCACCCCCACTGATCTGATATTGATGATCTATCCTCTGAAACGCAGCAGTGTTCCCAAGAAAACATACTTAGCCAGTCGGGGACTAATCGCAGGATCCCAGATGCTTCTCCCTGCCCCGATTCCCATGACTGACAGGTCTCTCCTTATGCACACACATAGAGAGAAACCCGTTGGTCTAATTGAGCCTCGGTCTAGTCCTCTGCATTCATTGTCAGACAATAGAAGAAATGTTCAGCTTTAATTACTTTCATTAAATTCATTAAAAGTTTTGTCCACAAAACATTGTGTAATGACAGAAACCATTTCAGCCCATTGTATTTGTTCTCAGTCAGGACCCCCCAGACGCTAACACCCCAGTGTTCAGCTCGATGTTATTAAGTGGACTGTAATGTTTTATGTAACTTTTCATTGTTCACAGACAATAGTGTGAACTGCAGAGTAATGTAGAGTATGGATGAGACCACAGCCGGGTATAAAGCCATCATCAGCCGCACAGCGATGTGTGGCCCAGCTTCGCAAGGCACACATGTCTCCTGGAAAATGCACAGGAAGGTAACTGTAAAGCTTGATATTCATTCACGCACACTTCTCAGCATTGCCACTAGAGGCATATCAGACTATTTAGTAGTGTGACGTAGCAATAGTTTTTCATTCAAGTTCCTGTCTTTGGACAGAGAAGATCAGATTAGTCTTGGAGGAAGAGGAGAGAAGACTGAACCCACACAGAGCTTGTGTAGCTCATCTGATAAGAAAGTGGAGGCTAGTATGGGTGAAGTGAATCATCTTAGCCTAGTCAGAGCTACCCCTTAACCTGCTACTCAGAACAAGCTGCCTGTGTTCCTAAGAAAGTGGAAGGTGACTCTCAGAGCTACAGCGTAAATACAGTCTGACGAAGCGTCCTGTGAGCTGCTCTGGACAGAGTTCTGTGAAGGAAAGAAGGAAAGGAATTACAGCAGTTATACCAACGAGTCAACTGAGAACAGGTCAGTGAGCACTGAAGGAAAGCTGACCTTGACACCATTGCTACACGTGCTTATGTTAAGGGCGAGAGCAGGGCGAAGGGCGAGTGGAGAAGCAAGAGTGACAAAAGGGACAAATCACCCTCACTCAGTTAACCGGACACCGGGGTCCGAAGCGTTGCTAGTGCTTCACGCCTAGTAATAAGAAAACCGGAGGCCTTTCTGGACTTCAAGTCACAGAAGGTAGCCCTAAGTGCCGATACGTAACCGGGGTCAGGAAGAACAACAGTCTAGCAGGGCCCTGCACCAAAGACTAGTTCTATTCAACAGAAGACTCCACCACAATGTTGGCCGGGCGTAGTTGCTATTAAAAGAGTTGCACTTGACTTTATGCAAGTTGTACTCACACACATTAAAAGGATAAAGGAGGCCTCTAACCTGCTCAACAGTTTTCCTGAATGTGCATTCTCCAACCTGACCAGCTTCCGGGACATACCTGCAACACCTACAAGTAAAGGTATGGAAAGAGACTGCATTGTGTGTGACTGAATTCGTATTTGCACCCTGCATCACCACCATAGACTTTGAGGGACCAGTCCCACCTGTGGGGGACTTAACACCTAGCTGCCATAACAACCCCTTAGAGATCTACCCTGCAGCGCTGGTCAATCAGATCAGAAACCACAGGTGGCGTCACGAACTATAACTACAATCCCCTGTAAATATTCCCCCATTGCATGACCGCCAGGGCCACGGACCGAGCTCTGCTGCCAGTGACAACTCCCATAGACTTCCATGGGCTCGGTGCCGAGTACCCCATAGCCCTGGTACCACCAATGTGGTGCGCGTCAAATGTACACGATGTCTGATGTTCTGTACTGAGAAATGAAAAGATCTGTTCAGCTCTGAACGCCGTGTAATAGGTTATAAATAGATATAATCCACATTCTCAGCAAAGTCATCGTGTACATACATTACATTACTGATCCTGTACTGATCCTGTATTATATCCCAGAGCTGCACTCACTATTCTGCTGGTGCAGTCACTGTGTACATACATTACATTACTGATCCTGAGTTACATCCTGTATTATACCCCAGAGCTGCACTCACTATTCTGCTGGTGCAGTCACTGTGTACATACATTACATTACTGATCCTGAATTACTTCCTGTATTATACTCCAGAGCTGCACTCACTATTCTGCTGGTGCAGTCACTGTGTGCATACATTACATTACTGATCCTAAGTTACATCCTGTATTATACCCCAGAGCTGCACTCACTATTCTGCTGGTGCAGTCACTGTGTGCATACATTACATTACTGATCCTAAGTTACTTCCTGTATTATACTCCAGAGCTGCACTCACTATTCTGCTGGTGCAGTCACTGTGTGCATACATTACATTACTGATCCTAAGTTACTTCCTGTATTATACTCCAGAGCTGCACTCACTATTCTGCTGGTGCAGTCACTGTGTGCATACATTACATTACTGATCCTAAGTTACTTCCTGTATTATACTCCAGAGCTGCACTCACTATTCTGCTGGTGCAGTCACTGTGTACATACATTACATTACTGATCCTGAGTTACATCCTGTATTATACTCCAGAGCTGCACTCACTATTCTGCTGGTGCAGTCACTGTGTACATACATTACATTACTGATCCTGAGTTACATCCTGTATTATACTCCAGAGCTGCGCTCACTATTCTGCTGGTGCAGTCACTGTGTACATACATTACATTACTGATCCTGAGTTACCTCCTGTATTATACCCCAGAGCTGCACTCACTATTCTGCTGGTGCAGTCACTGTGTACATACATTACATTACTGATCCTGAGTCACATCCTGTATTATACTCAAGAGCTGCACTCACTATTCTGCTGGTGCAGTCACTGTGTACTTACATTAGGCTGGGTTCACATTTCGTAACGCGGAGTAACGCAGTCCGTTAACGCTGCCATTGACCCCTATTGTTGGGCGCATTGCGACGTATGCCGTAAAGCGGCATGCGTTCGCGACGTGCCGTCATTCAGTGACGGAGCCTGGGACGCGGGCTGCAGCGTCTGGGCTCCGTCACTGCTAGCATCTGTGCTAGCACACTGCGCTAGCGGGTATAGCATAACGCGATCGCGTTATGCTATACCGTTACCAGCCTGTCAGCGCTATGTGTTGAACGGGCTGGTAAAACGCAGTGTGAACCTAGCCTTACTGATCCTGAGTCACATCCTGTATTATACTCCAGAGCTGCACTCACTATTCTGCTGGTACAGTCACTGTGTACATACATTACATTGCTGATCCTGAGTTACATTCTGTATTATACTCCAGAGCTGCACTCACTTTTCTGCTGGTGCAGTCACTGTGTACATACATTACATTAGTGATCCTGAGTTACATCCTGTATTATACTCCAGAGCTACACTCACTGTTCTGCTGGTGCAGTCACTGTGTACATACATTACATTACTGATCCTGAGTTATATTCTGTGATATACTGCAGAGCTGCACTCACTATTCTGCAGCTGTGACTATGTATCTGCACAAGGTGACTGGTTATACCGATACATTGTAACGACCCCCACAGCTGTTGGTACAGGACATTGATATGCTCAGACAATATATGTTGCAATAATATTCTTTTCACTATAATACCGTTGATTTACCATAATTTTTATTTCGTTGGTGCTGAAGGATTTGACTTTTTGTCTGACTCTGGGTTGAGCGGCACTTACACTTGTGTCATACTGATGCCTGCGGGCCGTTGGTCTGCACCCATACTGCCCGCCCCCCGGGGTCTGTGCCCATACTACCTGCTCCCTGGGATCTGCGCCCATACTGGCTGCTACTTGGGGTCTGCGCCCATACTGATGCCTGCGGCCTTTGGTCTGTGCCCATACTGCCCGCCCCCCGGGGTCTGCAGGTCTCTGGGGTTGCTGTGCTGATGAAGCCTCCTTTGCCTTGTACCTGCTGTGTTTGGTTGTCTGTGCCCATGCTGCCCGCCTCTCAGGGTCTGTATCCATACTGATGCCTGCGGCCTTTGGTCTGCACCCATACTGCCCGCCCCCCGGGGTCTGTGCCCATACTACCTGCTCCCTGGGATCTGCGCCCATACTGGCTGCTACTTGGGGTCTGCACCCATACTGATGCCTGCGGCCTTTGGTCTGTGCCCATACTGCCCGCCCGCCGGGGTCTGCTGGTCTCTGGGGTTGCTGTGCTGGTGAAGCCTCCTTTGGTTTGTACCTGCTGTGTTTGGTGGTCTGTGTCCGCCCCCGGGGTCTGCCGGTCTCTGGGGTTGCTGTGCTGATGAAGCCTCCTTTGCCTTGAACCTGCTGTGTTTGGTGGTCTGTGCCCATGCTGCCCGCCCCCCGGGGTCTGCAGGTCTCTGGGGTTGCTGTGCTGGTGAAGCCTCCTTTGCTTTGTACCTGCTGTGTTTGGTGGTCTGTGTCCGCCCCCGGGGTCTGCCGGTCTCTGGGGTTGCTGTGCTGATGAAGCCTCCTTTGCCTTGTACCTGCTGTGTTTGGTGGTCTGTGCCCGCTCCCCGGGGTCTGCTGGTCTCTGGGGTTGCTGTGCTGGTGAAGCCTCCTTTGCTTTGTACCTGCTGTGTTTGGTGGTCTGTGTCCGCCCCCGGGGTCTGCCGGTCTCTGGGGTTGCTGTGCTGATGAAGCCTCCTTTGCCTTGTACCTGCTGTGTTTGGTGGTCTGTGCCCGCTCCCCGGGGTCTGCTGGTCTCTGGGGTTGCTGTACTGGTGAAGCCTCCTTTGCCTTGAACCTGCTGTGTTTGGTGGTCTGTGTCCATGCTGCCCGCCCCCCGGGGTCTGCCGGTCTCTGGTGTTGCTGTGCTGGTGAAGCCTCCTTTGCCTTGAACCTGCTGTGTTTGGTGGTCTGTGCCCATGCTGCCTGCCCCCCGGGGTCTGCCGGTCTCTGGGGTTGCTGTGCTGGTGAAGCCTCCTTTGCTTTGTACCTGCTGTGTTTGGTGGTCTGTGCCCATGCTGCCCGCCCCCCGGGGTCTGCCGGTCTCTGGGGTTGCTGCGCTGGTGAAGCCTCCTTTGCCTTGAACCTACTGTGTTTGGTGGTCTGTGCCCATGCTGCCCGCCCCCCGGGGTCTGCCGGTCTCTGGGGTTGCTGCGCTGGTGAAGCCTCCTTTGCCTTGAACCTGCTGTGTTTGGTGGTCTGTGCCCATGCTGCCCACCCCCCGGGGTCTGCCGGTCTCTGGGGTTGCTGTGCTGTGAGGCCTCCTTTGCCTTGAACCTGCTGTGTTTGGTGGTCTGTGCCCATGCTGCCCGCCCCCCGGGGTCTGCCGGTCTCTGGGGTTGCTGCGCTGGTGAAGCCTCCTTTGCCTTGAACCTGCTGTGTTTGGTGGTCTGTGCCCATGCTGCCCGCCCCCGGGGTCTGCCGGTCTCTGGGGTTGCTGTGCTGGTGAAGCCTCCTTTGCCTTGAACCTGCTGTGTTTGGTGGTCTGTGCCCATGCTGCCCGCCCCCGGGGTCTGCCGGTCTCTGGGGTTGCTGTGCTGGTGAAGCCTCCTTTGCCTTGAACCTGCTGTGTTTGGTGGTCTGTGCCCATGCTGCCTGCCCCCCGGGGTCTGCCGGTCTCTGGGGTTGCTGTGCTGGTGAAGCCTCCTTTGCCTTGAACCCGCTTTGTTTGGTGGTCTGTGCCCATGCTGCCCGCCCCCCGGGGTCTGCCGGTCTCTGGGGTTGCTGTGCTGGTGAAGCCTCCTTTGCCTTGAACCTGCTGTGTTTGGTGGTCTGTGCCCATGCTGCCCGCCCCCCGGGGTCTGCCGGTCTCTGGGGTTGCTGTGCTGGTGAAGCCTCCTTTGCCTTGAACCTGCTGTGTTTGGTGGTCTGTGCCCATGCTGCCCGCCCCCCGGGGTCTGCCGGTCTCTGGGGTTGCTGTGCTGGTGAAGCCTCCTTTGCCTTGAACCTGCTGTGTTTGGTGGTCTGTGCCCATGCTGCCCGCCCCCCGGGGTCTGCCGGTCTCTGGGGTTGCTGTGCTGGTGAAGCCTCCTTTGCCTTGAACCTGCTGTGTTTGGTGGTCTGTGCCCATGCTGCCCGCCCCCCCGGGGTCTGCCGGTCTCTGGGGTTGCTGTGCTGGTGAAGCCTCCTTTGCCTTGAAC